>CAIGRH010146835.1:0-10191 GCA_903798295.1 Fraxinus nigra | reverse complement strand
GTTTCACGGATCGCAGGTTTGACTTCCAAGGTTCAACGCCTAAAGGCCGTCCTCTCCTCATTATTAGGTCGGCAAGCTTAAACAATTGACATACACGCACGCTATGAGTAGGATGTAAAAGAAAATATCTACATACAATTATATATCATTAGTGCACTATTAGTACAATAGGTCTCACGCCTAGCTGTTAGCGTTATTATCGTGTCGAATGGGGATAAGCATTCTCCCTGCGTGAAACTTTGTGCAAAACTCAAATCTATCAAGATTATGCCAAAGGTGTAAAGGACCACTAGCAAGGTTTGAAAATGTCTTCTATATAAAGCCAAAAGCTTGTGTCTGTTTAAAGATGAGATGGATTATTATAATGGTTTGCCCAGTACGCACGTACATTATTCAGATGGGATAGCCGAAAGGTACATTGAAAAATTGCAATTTTATATATAGCAGATCTGGAAAAAATGGGATAGCCGAAAGGTACATTGAAAAATTGCAATTTTATATATAGCAGATCTGGAAAAAAAAAACGAAGGCTGGGAAAATCATGGTGATGATAAATGATAGTCATTTTCCACTGTTTGAAACCAAGAAAACAAAGGGCAGACTAATTTACAAGCTATTTGCAGCCTCAAACTTTGTTGGAATCATTCTCATTTGGGTTTACAGAGCAGCTCATATTGCAGGATTTACAGATGTTGGAAAACTCGGATGGATTGGAATGTTTGGAGCCGAGCTGTGGTTCGGCTTTTACTGGATTCTCACTCAAGCTCTTCGTTGGAACCGTGTTTATCGTCAGACGTTCAAGAACAGGCTCGCTGAGAGGTTTCTTCTCCTCTTTGAATGTTTTATTTGTTTATACTACTATATGGGCATTGTTTAGGGACAACGCTACATGTTAGATAAATTAGTGCATAAATTATATTCCGTTAGCACAAATACGTGCATACAAATATGGATTTCGCCCCTGTGCTAATAGGATCAAATAGATGTCCATCACATGCTTCCTTCAAAATTAATATAGCACAATATTAATTTTGAAGGACAAAATAGCTGTACTCTTTTAGAATGGAAGATATCGAATATTAAATATTGAACACTAAACTCAAAATTATGTTGAAATTATTTTGACATAATCTGGAGAGGAATGAATTAGATCAATTATGTGGAATTGATTTGGAGTGAAAAAAAGATAAAAAGAATTAGGTGTCACTTCCTACCGATTACATTTTTTGACAAAATTAATTTTAATCATTAGATCACTATAGAACTTTACTTATCTAATCAGTGGATGCAACTTTTTGAAGTGTCGGCCGTTATTGTAAGCCTAGACAATAGATCGAACACAATATCTTTCATACCAAACTTTGGTTCTCTATTGTGTTTATTATTTCGGCCATGAACCTTGTTGATTCTGTAAGTGCACTAGAAAATTTGCCTAAGTAAAATTCTCATAGAACCGACCAAATTCGTACTCGCATAGGTGATGTTTTCTAAAAAGTACCTTACAATACTCCACTAATAAAGTCATCATTAAAAGCATAGTTTATCCTCACCAATCTTTTGTAACCAACACTTATTTGCATCATAGAAATGGAAAGGAGTTAAAACTCCGAAGTGCTTCTCATAGAGTCAATCGTAACTAGTTTTCCTATTAAACCTAATCCATCTGATCTCTAGTCGCCAATTAGGTTTCTAATAAGCTGACCCATTAGTTTAGGTTGTACACCCATTTCCCTCGATGCGTAGTTTATTCTCTCTAGCTAACCCATTTATAAGTGGATTAGTTAGGTTATCCTTCAATAAAACAATCAATATTGTTTAATTTGAGAGTAACTGCCAAATAGTATTATGTCTATGGCGGATGTCGAGACTTACCATTATATACTACACTCTATGCCATGTGACTTGTAGCTTACAATTTCGAGTAAATCATATAACAAGCACAGGTTGTCACCAAATAGGAAATCGTTCCAAAATATTTGAAGCCATCATGCTTCCTTCTAATTTATTGAAAATTTTGATTTTTTTCAATTTTCAAGTTATATTGAAGATTTTCACGAAACAACTGCACTTTATAGTAAACCATATTTACTAGTAGATTTTGAATTCTTGCATTGGATATCCAGTTTTCAACATCATGCTCATCTTAAGTTCAACAAGATATTAATTACAGTGTAATTATCATTTCAAATATTTTCGAATAACTTAATATTTCTAATTTGAAGAAAACAATGCCCCCCTCCCCCTCCCAAACTTAGAGTGTATCAAAACTTTAATTGAGAATATTATGCAACAAAAATTATACCCCTACAATTCTGGTAGGATTTAGCTTTACCACATAATATTCACTTATGGCCTGTTTGATTGGGATCTCTTTTCCATGGAAGGTGGAAATTAAATCTCATTTCCACCTTTTTGCATGTTTGATTGACTAAATTTTTCATAGAATCAGTTTTCCACATTTTCTTGATTTTTAATTTTTTAAATTTTTTTGGCAATGGAAACAAATTTTATCCCCAATTGTAACAGATTATATCCCTTTAATGGACAATTTTCATGAAAAACAAAGTCAAACGAGCATCAAAAGGTCCAAAATCTCAATATTTTTCAGGTGAAAAATTGTAACAATCAAACACAATTAATTGATAATTCTCAGTAAAATAAGTTCTAAACAATTCAATTCTCTGAAATTCATTTTCTTTCCACCCAATTTCATTCTTGCAATGATGCTACCAAAAATCGCACCTGTGATTTCGAGTTTGACGACTGAGAATGAGCACAAACGAACGAGGTCTTCCGGTAACTAAAACAAAGGCGTCGAGGTGTGTCCTCGTCGCCCCTCCGATACTTAAGTCAGAGAAAGAATATGAAGAGAATATATGCTATAAATTATGTGTAAAAACGTACCTTGACAATGAATGAGAATGGTGTATTTATAGAAGTAGGTGGTGGACTCCTAGTAGGACTACAACGTTTGAGATCCCTGGGAGTTCTAATGCAATTGGGAGTCGTACTTAAGTTGACTTGGTGTTTTTCCAATGTTTGGATAATGATGGGGCACTTGTGCCATAATCCAGTGAGGATGAGGAAACACAGATAGGGTTCTATCCTTATTAGGATTGGATAAAACCTGACACATGGAAGAGCCTTGGGGGATGAGGAGCGTTCATAGCAGAATATATGCTCGGGGTGATGGATCCCAAGCATATTACCCCGAGGACGTCGCCTTACAAACACCCCCAAAAATGTGGGAACCTCCTCGGGTTTGAACATCGGCATATGCCAAGGTTGGGAATGATGCTACCAAAAATCGCACCTAATGATTCCGAGCTTGACGATTGAGAATGAGCACGAACGAGGTCTTTCGGTACCTGAAACAAAGGCGTCGAGGTGTGTTCTTGTCGTCCCTCCGATGCTTAAGTCAGAGAGAGAATATGAAGAGAATATATGCTATAACTTATGTGTAAAAACGTAAACATAATCGATTTAACAACCGCAAATTCACTTTTGCACTTTTGAATTTAGACAAAACTTTTCACGGAGGCAATGCGAATTCAATAAATTGCCTGAGTAAACTGTTTCTTCTTTTGTGTGGATGATAGGCATGAAGTGTTCCTGTATCCAAAGACCCAACCAAACTTTCATATTTAATGCTTCTCATTTCTCAACAAGAAACATGTTCTTCTGTAGTATTTACAATAGTCTTAGAAAGCCAATTGGAAATAAAACATTTTTCCAATTTAGGCAACATCTGATAAATTTCAATAACAGTGCAAATTATCTCAAAGAAATATCATATATATGACTAACGACCATATGCAAAGTGATATTCAAATTATTTACTACATTGTCTAATCATACAACATACATGCCCAATAAACTGAATGCTTAATAGTTAAATATTAAACATATCATAACAAATGCTAATTTATAATCCAATTGTATGCTAATATCAATTTTCTGATCAATAAATACATTTTTATTTTGAACTATTTCAATTGCATGATTCCTATTTGAAATATAAATATAATATGATATGCACAAGATACTCTGTCTCAAGATTGCTGGATATATTGGTGCATAAATTATATTCCGTTAACATAAACACGTGCATACAAATACAAATAGAGTAACGATTTATCGAAACCATGGTACGTGCATAATAATGAGTAAATCACGACTTACTCAAACGTAGAAAATGTAGAAATACGAAGGAGATAAAATGAAGTAAGGTATGAGAATATAAATCTCCTTAAAACGAATTTCACACGTTGTATGGGTGCTAATAGGATCAAATAGACGTTCGTCTCCCAAGATACAACTTCTTTTCAAAATTAATATAGTACAATATTAATTTTGTCTAGTGGACCAACGGTTGACTGTATTCTTCTAGAACGGAAGATATCGAACATTAAATATCAAACACGAAACTCAAAATAATTTGGAAATTATTTTGGCATAATTTGGAGAAGAAAATAATTAGAAATCAATTTTATGGAATTGATTTGGAGTGAAGAAAATGGAATTAAGAGGGTTATATTTATAGATTTTCATGTGTTACTTCCTAATGGTTGCATCTTTTGGCAAAATTATTTTTAACCATTAGACCGCACAATTTCATAATTGATGGTCTAGATTGCACCTTAATAAAAAGGTCATGAATTTTCGTTATGCACCTTTTACACTTGAAGAATCATACCTAATCGTTACACTCATTATAGACTTTTTCCAATTCGCACATTTTAATCTTTTTACATACCCTTAAATGCCAACACTACACACCAAAATGAAATAAGAGCATGTTTGGCTAAGCTTTCAAGCAGCCTTTTTTCCATCTTGTTTTGGCTCACTTACTGCCTAAATCAGCCAAGAAGCATCTGCTTAAAAGCTCTGCAACACATGCTTAAATCCACTAGTCCTATATTTATTCTGTCTCTGCGTAGTTTCAGTGATCTTGCAGTAGTAGTATTCTTGTCCAGCTTCTTAACATGTTGATGAACAGGTACGAAAATGACTTGCCTGAGGTGGACATTTTTGTTTGCACTGCTGACCCAACAATTGAGCCACCAATGTTGGTGATCAATACTGTTCTATCAGTTATGGCTTATGATTACCCAACAGATAAACTCAGTGTGTATCTCTCAGATGATGCTGGCTCGGATCTTACCTTCTATGCCCTCCTGGAGGCTTCACACTTTGCTAGGCATTGGTTACCGTATTGCAAAAAGTTCAACGTGGAACCTCGATCACCTGAAGCTTATTTCAGGTCAGAGCTCGGCCAATTAGATGCAGGTCAGGTCAAAGCTCTGGCGTCTGTCAAGGTACTTACTAGTTTACAGTATACTAATCTGATGATACTTTAGAAGCCTGTCCCTGGTATTCGTATTGTACACAGCAATGAGCAAATGGGAATTTCAATGTTTTCCTTGGTTTATTTCTTGCTTTATGATTTTATAGTACACACAGGAAGTTGGATCATTTTAAGAACCCTGTTATATTTTGCAAAGCAGAAACTATATGAAGATATGGAGAACAGAATTGAGCTTGCAAAAAAACTTGAACGAGTCTCCAAAAGTGCACTTCTAGAACACAAAGGATTTTCAAAGTGGGATAAATTTTCATCTCGAGGAGATCATGATACCATCCTGCAGGTACAATGAAAGTTCCGTCTTCAACCTGATTTCTTGTCTCTTGCCAAGAAACTTGATTCACAAAGTACATATATATTCTTGCAAACCATAAATCAAAGTTATTTTATTTTGTAACATACAATTATAAGTGATTTTCTATGTTCGATTTTCACATTTACCAGGTATTGATTGATGGAAAAGATGCAGAGGTTAAGGATATTGAAGGGTGTAGACTGCCAACTTTGGTGTATTTGGCTCGCGAGAAGCGACCACAGCATTTCCATAACTTCAAAGCTGGAGCTATGAATGCATTGGTAAGTCTCATGTTTACAAAAATCAGCACAAACAGACTAATCAAATCAAATTTATAGAGAAAGAGATACTTTCACATTCTCTGAGCAATTTCTGATTGTTTCTGCTTCTTAGACAAAAATTATTCTCATTTTGCGTCCCATTCTCCTTTTGATTTACGATACTACTGCCCGTTGAACCAAAATCACATTTTTTAAGGCAAGAAAGTTGCATTACATGATAAATTTACTCTTGTAATATATGTGCAGATAAGGGTGTCATCAGAGATCAGCAATGGACCTATAATTCTAAATGTAGATTGTGATATGTACTCAAGTAATGCACAATCAATTCGAGATGCGCTCTGCTTCTTCATGGACGAAGAAAAGGGCCATGAGATTGCTTTCGTGCAGTTTCCACAGAATTTCCATAATATTACTAAAAATGACTTATATGGAGGAACCCTGAGAGCGATGTCTGAGGTTGCTATATTAATATACACACATTAAATTGATTCATATATGTTTTAAATTAAAAATATGCTTATTTATCTTATGAATTTTGTTACATAAGGTGGGATTTCATGGTTTGGATGGTTATGGAGGGCCTATGTATATTGGAACTGGCTGCTTTCACAGAAGAGACATCCTTTGTGGAAGAAAATATACCAAGGGATCTACTATCGACTGGAACACAAATAGTGTACGCAAACCAGGGGAAAGTGTTCAAGAATTGGAAGAAAGAATAGAAGGCCTTGCTAACTGCATTTTTGAAGAAAACACTCAGTGGGGCAATGAGGTTTCTCTCTTTTCATAAGCACATTTTCTCATATATATGAGTTTTGCATATAATGTTACAGTGAAAACTGTTCTGATATTGTGCAGATGGGTCTGAAGTATGGCAGTCCAGTTGAAGATGTGATAACGGGGCTGTCAATTCAATGTCGGGGTTGGAAATCAATCTATTTCAAGCCAAAAAGGAAAGCCTTCTTAGGTGTTTCTGCAACTACCCTTGATCAGACACTAGTGCAACACAAGAGATGGTCCGAGGGCGATTTACAGATTCTCTTTTCGAAATACAGTCCAGTTTGGTATGGACTAGGCAGAATCCATTTTGGGCTCATAATGGGATATCTCAACTTTTGCCTATGGTCTCCTAATTGCTTCGCAACATTGTATTACTCAATTGTCCCTTCTCTTTATCTACTCAAAGGCATCTCCTTGTTTCCACAGGCATGTTTTCTCCAGTTCTTTCTCATCATTCTGAAATTTAAATTTTCTTCTTGTCAACAAATATCACATCTTTACTCAACATTCAGGTCTCGAGCCCATGGTTTCTTCCATTCGCGTATGTGATTGCCGCCGAGCATATATATAGCATTATCGAGTTTCTCAGAGCAGGCGGAACAATTTTAGGCTGGTGGAATGAGCAAAGAATTTGGCTTTACAAAAGAACAAGCTCTTATCTGTTTGCAGCAATGGATACCATCTTCAAACTGATGGGATATTCAAATTCGGGTTTCATAATCTCAGCAAAAGTCGCTGATCAAGATGTTACACAGAGATACGAGCAAGAAAAGATGGAGTTTGGATTCGCTTCACCAATGTTCATCATTATATCATCGGTGGCAATGATCAATCTGTTCTGCCTCGTCGGGACGTTAACGAAAATGATTGTTATCGGGGAATTCAAATCTGCTTACGAAACTGCAGCTTTGCAGATTCTTCTATGTGGGGTTCTGGTTTTGATCAACTTGCCATTGTACAATGGTCTCTTCTTTAGGAGGGACAAGGGCAGGATGCCAAGCTCCGTAACTGTTAAATCAGTGGTTTTTGCTCTTTCTTTGTGTACTTGTTTCGCATTTTTATAAACAAAAATGCCATTTGTATAGCAATTAGAGGGCTGTAAATTTACAGCCCTCTTAAGTGCTGTAACTCCAGCACTTTTGTTTTATAAAACAACCAAGAAATGCTGTAAATTTTCAAACAGATAAATTAGTTACATTGGTTGCAAGTTGTAATTTTTAATTTACTCTCCGAAAAAAAGACATAGTTTGCAGTATCATTCGATCTTCTATTTCTATACTTTATTGCACAATTTTTATCCACTGCATCTCCTCAACCATAATCAAATCCTAGATTAGAAATTTGTACTTGCAATGATTCAAATCCTAGTCAATTATAAATATTGATCATTAAAAAAAAATAAAAATACTATTATATAATTTTGTTAAAGGCAAAATTGAAGTCAAAGTCCCCCACAAAAGAATAAAAATAAAAAATTGAAGTTCGTATGTTAAATTATGTACTACAAGAACACTACAAATTGGTTGGAAAAATATTGCCAGTTTGTCTCGAATGTAAATGTATGATATGCTTCTGAAGACGTCAGTCGTTATACTTCATATTACTAATGTGATGCAGTCATTTTCACTATTGTGAAATTCAACAATTTGCAAAAATTCAATATTTTAGTGTAATTAGAAAAGGTAGAATTCTGTGCCAAACACTTAGAAGAATTCATGTTGATGTCATCGCCGATCCTAGCGACAAATTCGTCAACTTACTACAATTCTAAATTCCAGTCTACTTTCGAAACTTAGAATCATATGTTTTATACTTAGGAAAGATCGTGTAATTCTTGCTAAGTTTATTGACAAATTTGAAATATTGAAACGACTCTACATTTTAGTTCCTTTTTAAAACGTAAATTTCTATGCTTCACACTTAGGAGAAATAATGTAGTCATCAACAAGTAGCAGACTGACATGCAATTTTCATGTACTATGTCTTCATCTTCAAAAATTCCAATAACTTTCAGCGATAAAAATTTTCAAAAGCAGAGATTAATGTGTGTTGATGCCAAAAATCATATTTGTTGATCCTGAGCTTGACGACTGAGAACGAGCACGAATTAGGCCTTCCGGTACCTGAAACAAAGGCGTCGAGGTGTGTACTCGTCGGCCCTCCGATACTTAAGTCAGAGAGAGAATTATGTGAAAAATTGTATATTGAGATATTATGTAAAAACATACCTGAATAATAAGACTAGGTTATGTATTTATAGATGTTGGAAGGGAAATCCTGGAAGGACTTAACTTCATGTAGGTCTAGTTATTTTTGTTGTTTGTGTAGTGTAGGAATTGCACAATTGGAGTTAAAGTAAAGTTCGTATGAAGTAGGAGTTTATTTTAGGTGTTTGTGTTGTGTACAGGTTGCACAATTGGAGTTAGAACAAAATTCGTATGAAGTAGGAGGTTGTACCTAAAAAAGACTAACATGACTTTATGTTGGGCCTCGAACTCGAGTTCGACTCTACGTTACGAAATAGCCGAATATGGAGGCCTAAGGTCGGGCCCAATAGGTCGGGTTTGGGCCTATCGATATTTTTCCGCATCATAGGCTCCCGTGCATCCAAGTCGTAGCTAAAAGTTATATGTTTGAGCTGCGCATGAGATGCAGAGAGGTGCAACAAGTTTAAGTCTTTGTGCGATTAGCAATTTGTATGTAGCTTGAGCTCATTACTTGGTCACTTTTGGCCAATAAGCTCGATAATGAGTTCGATCGTGTTACTTGGCCGTTTTTGGCGAAATAGTTCGAGATACGTTCAGTAGTCATCTCAAGCTTTTTACTTGGCCAGTTTTTGGCCTAGTAGCTCGAGTGCTATTGGGGGAGCTCGAGACGTGTTACGAGACCGATGGTAGCCAAGTAGTTCGAGTCCTGTTGGGAGAGCTCGAGACGTGTTACAAAGCTGATGGTAACCCAAGTAGCTCGAGTCCTGTTGGGAAAGCTCGAGACGTGTTACGAGGCTGATGGTAATCCAAGTAGCTCAAGTCCTATTTGTTTAATCACTCCAAGACGTGTTACCAGGTCAGGTAGCTCGAGTGATGATCTGTAATGCACTCGAGACGCTTTACGAGGCCGATGGTAGGCCAAGAACTCAAGTCATGTTGAAGGAGCTCGAGGCGTGTTACGAGGCCGATGGTAGGGCAAGTAGCTCGAGTCCTGTTTGTTTGTAGCGACGGGCTCAATCTTGACCACTGAAAATATTGAGTAGAGTAGGTCGAGATATATTGCAAAATTTTGTAACATGTGGTAGATGTCAGCAAGATATATTATAATCATATTGAAGGTGTGTGACAGAAGACACTTTCTTTGATACTTTTTAGGACTGTTTTTTTCTTAAACGTACGAAGTGTTCGCGATGACGCTTGCACGGGGCAAAGTTTTGTGGTGTTTGCGCGTGTCAAGGCTTTGGTGAGATCATGCCCGTA
>CAIGRH010146719.1:0-28573 GCA_903798295.1 Fraxinus nigra | reverse complement strand
CTATTATTTAATTAATTAGAATATTAATTGAATTAAATAATAAATCTTGCCATAAATATGCATCGGTTATATATATACATTAAAAGTGCTTATGTCCAAAGTTGATTGGACCTAGGGCATAATACTTACAATGTGTCTTTTCATCCAACGACCTTTGCTTATCATTTCCTACTATAAAAGCTCATACTTAGTATCATTTCAAGATAATGCAAATTTATGGTCTCAACTTATAACTTTTCTGTTTTATTATTCTCATTATATAGTTCAAAGTCGACCCCATTTTTATATTGGAGGCTCGCGTCTAAAGCCCTTCCACACTCATACATTTATTTCTCCAACTTATTTGACCGTCGGAGTGCGCAGGGCCAACTCCATTACCACCACCGGAGGAAGCCACATGTGGCTAACGATTTGTCCAAATGTGTAGAAATCAGTCTTGAGTGGATGTGAAGCCTTGGGATCTGTTGAACCACGTCGGAGATACAAAATTTGAGGTCAACAATGCTGATTTAAGCATCACAAATATGTGGAGGATAGAATGTATTCTGACTTCATTCAGTTTTACTTTCTTTATTCTTTTCCCCCTTTTATGAAAGATACTCTTGTCGACTGTGTAATCACATCCCATGATTTCATGCTATAGTTGAGGCTATCCGGAATATCTTGTATACCATTCGTGAAGAATATGATATATGACTAATATCAACATGCCAAGACCCCGAACTCTAGTTCCTAGTACAACTTCAGTGCCTTTTGTAGCACGCACCTCAAGAAGTTAAATGGGATTACGGTAATGATCTTGAATAAAGACACTCTACTTATTGCTCCTTGAAATATATTGAAACGCAGACGCCGAAAGAGTTCCTTAACGCGATCATTTTCATGGGCTACCTCCCAAGTGCTTTTCAAAGAGTCAAAATATGAGCCGGTGAATAGAAAGGCAGAGGTTTCTTTTATACTATATTTGTTTAGATAATTTCCTTAGTAGAAATAAATTAATATCTGCTACTAGAATTTAGACTCGATATAATTTTAAATTTGTTGCTCTATAGTGTCTCATCATGACAAATAGGTAGGCTGTAATTTGTAAAATAGTCTAGATTATAATTTATTTAATATGGTCGAATGAAATTCCCCAAATCTTACAAATTACAAGTTTTGCATCATGCTATCATTATTTTGCAAAACATCACCCAACTGTTTAAACGGACACGAAATTAATTGAAAGAGTACACAATCGATTAAAACAATAGCATGTCGGTTTAAATCTCTGACTCTCAATTTTACTCCTAAACTTGTCGATCATATCTTAAAATATATTGGAGGACTTGAACAAGTTGAACGAGCTAATTTGTTTAGTATCTTATCTCGTAATTGGAATATAATGGAATATGAATTACTTACCTTCATTCGTGTTGACATACAAATTGAATCAACAAATCATACTCGCCTAGTTTAATTTGCACTTCCTAAACTCACTAGTTTGGATGCTCAAATAGGAGCAAGAACTAAATAACTATTTGAGGAGATATTTGAATTGCATGTCTTCTTCTTCAAATAATAGATATTTAGAGTGACAAATATCATATCCTCATTGGCTATGTTATAACTGATTTGATTAACATTCACACTTTGCTCACTTATCCATGTGCCTTTTATTAATAGCCTGTAGCCAACTTGGATATGGAAAATGGTAAGTGATCTTTAGGCAAACCTTTTGTTTCTTTCTTCCCCTAAAATGTCGCCTTTCACCTTGCCAATTATAAGCTGGGTTTGCAGACTTTATTTCGAGTTCAGTTTTCATATTTATATTAATTCTAGGACTTATTGTTTCCCTTGATGTGTTGTGAACCCATAGTTGCTCATATATTTTTCTTCGCTAGTGGTGTGTATAATTCATGCGGATATTCACAACCCAAAGGAAGGTAAATATTTGACTGAATTACATGTACACAAGTGGGGATAAATGTGATAATTGTAAAGTTTTTCTATGTGAACATTGAGTTGGTCCAAAGATAGACTTATTGTTTGACATAATTGATAGTCAATATTTTAATATTACACCTAGAATACTACTTACAAGTTGATATTTTGTCCAAAGACTAAATATTAATGTTGTGTTTGATCTCTTGAGATGGGGTTCAACATTATTTGAATTTATTGATTGTTTAATACCGATTCTCATGTGAATATGATGTTTAGATTTAAATTCTATGTTTAATTAATCCATCCACTTCTACCAACATCAATTCAATTTATGTTCTCAATGGAACCAAATTTTAAGGATTGAAAAGTGAACGTTCACATCGTTTTTAGTTGTATGGATTTAGACCTTGTATTAACGACTTAACAACCCATTGCTCTTATGGATAAAAGTTCTGCTTATGAAAAGGGGATTCAGATAAGTGGGATCGTACAAATCACATGAGTCTTATGATCACAAAGTGGGGAATTCCAATAACATTCAAGGGCATTGTGTCCGATAGGGTAACTACTGTTAAGATATTTCTTGAAAAATTTGAAAAATGCTTTACTGAAAACAATAAGGTTGAAACTAGTAGACTTCTGGAGAACTTGCTTTCACTAAAAAATGAAGATAAATGAAACATATGGGAGTATATCATGGAAATGTCACGTCTTACTTTAAAACTAAAGGAATTAAAGCTTGAGCTATATGATGAATTGTTCGTGCATTTGGTTTTGATTTATCTTCCTGGACAATTCAATCAATTTAAGGTAAGTTACAACTATCAAAAGATAAATGAAATCTTAATTAGTTCATTTTATATTGTGTGCAAGAAGAAGAAATGCTAAGTTCAAGAAAGGAAAGAATAAGGAAGCTGCATCTGGTTCAACTAGAGAAATAGCAAAAGCCTAAAATTAAGAATTATATGGTTGTTACTTTTGTGAAACTCCTAGACGCATCTAGAGGAACTGTACTAAATACCACACATGGCGTGTAGAAAAATACACTTCTCACTTTAATTTATTTTGAGGTTAATTTAGTTTTAGGAACTAGACACAATTGGTGGGTAAATTTCGATGCCACTACTCACGTAAGTGTATCCATATAGGGTTGTCTAAACAATCAAAAGCCAATTGATTCTCAAAGATTCATCTATGTGAAATGGCAAATCACTTAAAGTCCAGACTATAGGGACTTTTAAGTTATCATTAAAGACTAGCTAGTATTTGAATTTAAAAGAGACATTTTTGGAACGTCTTTTAAATGGAATTTGGTTTCTATTTCTATATTGAACAAATTCAATTATTCTTGTTCATTTGGAAATAGTCAATTTTGTCTATTTCTTAATACAAATGTTTTGGGTACCAATTCTTTATCTAGTATGATAACATATATTTTCTTAATACAATTGTCTCTTATAATGAAACATTGCATGTGAATTCATGATATATTGAACGCAAATTAATCAATGAGACTTCTACTTCATTATGGCACGGACATTTAGATCATATCTTTTGAAAGAAAATCAAAAAGCTTGTATCAGAAGGAATTCTTAATCCCCTTGATTTTTCAAGACTTAAATGTTTGTGTTATTTACATTAAGGGAAAACAAACATAAGGAGATTAAATGCGAATAGAATTTCAGACATCTTAGAACTAATTCATACAGATGTCTGTGGGCAATTCTCTTCGACCTCTTGGAATGGTCAACAGTCATTTATTACGTTCATAGATGATTTTTCTTGCTATGTCTACTTGTATCTCATTCATGAGAAATCAATATCACTAGACATGTTGGCTTACAAAGATGAGATTGAAAATCAAATCAAAAAAAGAATTAAATACATTACATATGACCTTGGTGGTAAATATTATGACATATATGACTAATTAGAATAACAACATCCAGGGTCTTTTGTTAAATTCCTAAAGGACCGTAGAATAGTCTCATAGTACACTATGTCACGATCGTCGGCATGTATGTTGTTATTGAGAGACAAAATTGAACACTTAAGGACATGGTAAAGAGTATGATTAGTCATTTCACCTAACTAGAATCTCTCTAAGGAAAAGCACTAAAGACTATAACTGGAGTTCTCAATAAAGTTTCAAGTAAAGTAATTGCCAAAATCCCTTAATGAGCTTTGGACAGATAAGAAGCCTAGTTTTAAAAACTTACACATTTGGAGTTGTCCAACTTGCGCAAGGCCTTATAGGCCAAATAAAAGAAAACAAGACTCCAAAACCATAAGTTTCTATTTTATTACATATTCTGAGAGGTTAAAGGGTTACAATTTTTATGATCCCACTACTAGGTTAATTTTTGAAATGAAAAATACCTGGTTCTTCGAGGATTTGGAGTTTGCAGGGAGAGATAATGTTAGAGATTTTGTCTTTGAGAAGGAATATATAATCATTTTGTTGCAATTGAAAATGATAAGGACCTAGAACAAATTTCTATTCCCAATCATGTTCAAGAAGCAATTTTAGATAAAGACAATATCTTAGAATCCCCTATATGCAATCAAGAGATTGTTCCATAAGAAACAACTCAACAACCTCAAGAACAAATGTCATTAAGGAGATCCACAAGAGAAAGGATAAAGGTAATTTCGGATAACTTTATAGTCTCTTTCCAAGAACATGAGGATATAATTGGATTGGTGGAAGAAAGTCCAATAGACTTTTATCACGTAATATAAAGAACTAATTTTCAAAAATAGATTGATGTCATGAATAAAGAAATAAATTCCACCAAAGATCGTTTAGGAATTCATCTCATTGTCTTTCGGTGCAAAGCACATTGGTTGTAAATGGATATTTAAAACCAAGATACATTCCAAGGATGATGTGTACAGATAAAAGGCTCGTCTTGTTGCAAAGAGCTTTACTCAGAATGAGGGCATTGGCTTTAAACTTTCTCTTTGATTTCTACAAAAGATTCTTTTAGGACTATTATGACACTTGTAACACATTTTGATGTTAACTAATTTCATTAAGTAATTATCTCGTTTGATTTTTAGATGAATATAGTTAATGATTGTCCATATCACAAGTTTAGTAGGAGTAAACAAAATTTTCTATTATTGTGTGTTGATGACATACTACTTGCCTACAATGATATAGGCTTAATGCACAAAATCAAGAGATTTCTATCAAAGAATTTTGATATAAAAGATCTTAGTGACATCTCTTTTATATTAGGGATACAAATACACTAGAATCGTTCTCGAATCATTTTTGAGTTATCACAAAAGAGCTATATGGAAAGGGTTTTTAAAAGATATGGGATACATGATTGTAAACCAGGTGATACACCTATTGCTTAGGAGACAAGTTTAGTCTCAATCAATGCCTTGAGGGTAAATTTAAAGAAAAGAAATACGAAAAATTCCCTATGCATCGGTAGTTGGGAGTTTAAAGTATGGTCAGGTTTACACACGTATGAATACATTCATTGTTGGAATGTTGGGAAGATATTTAAGTAGTCCACGAATGGATATTTTGAAAGCAGCCAAACGGTTTATGCGAAATTTGCAGATTGAGAATAAATGTTTACATGATCACATATAGAAAATCAGACCAATTGGACATCATTGGATATTCTTAATATAAAGACTATACTGGATGTCATGCTATGTGGCATAAAATCATGGAATATGGCTGCAAAATCTCGTCACTAAGCTATACATTGTAGTTGGAATTGAAAGACCACTCAAGTTATTTTATGTTAATAAATCAGATGTCTTATATTCCAACTGGATCTCGATGATGTCAATGTTTATACACATGAAGTTCCTAGTTGTTAGGGAAAGAGTTCAGAGTGGTCAAGTTTCTATAGATCATATTCGAACAAACTTTAAGATTACGAATCCTTTTACTAAAGAACTACCACACAAGATCTTTCATACCCATAGTACGGTCAGATTTACACACATATGAATTTAGCATTCATTGTTGGAATGTTGGGAAGATATTTAAGTAATCCACGAATGGATATTTGGAAAGCAGCTAAGCGGGTTATGCGGAATTTACAGAGAATAAATGTTTAGATGATCACATATAGAAAATCAGACCAATTGGATATATAGAAAATCAGACCAAATGGAGATCATTGGATATTCTTAATATAGAGACTATGCTAGATACTATGCTATGTGGCATCAAATCATGGAATATGACTGCGAAGTTTTGTCACTAAGCTGTACATTGTAGTTGGAACCACTCAAGTTATTTTTTGTTAATAAGTCATCTGTCTTATATTCCGATTGGATCTCGATGATGTCAAAGTTTATAGACATCAAGTTCTTAGTTGTTAGGGAAAGAGTTCAGAGTGATCAAGTTTCTATAGAGCATATTCAAACAAACTTTAAGATTACGAATCCTTTTACTAAAGAACTATCACACAAGATCTTTCATACCCATAATGCTCTTATGTGTGTTGCATCTTTTGATGATATGGTAGTTTAGTGAGAGTTTTTATTTGATCGTTTCTGATTTAGACACATTTTATGCTTATAGACATTCAGTTTATTCAATTTAGTTCCACTCTGATTAAAGTTTTTGGTTTGATCTCATTAAAGAATAACGTAAGACCAGTTGGTAATAAGTATGTTTGGACCACATTGCATGTAATTTTCATGCTACATATCCATACTTGATCTATATCATTTGATTATGTTGATATACGTGATCATTGATGGGTTTAGTTATGATACTTGTAATGAAGACTGCTTTGACCATATATTAATATAATCAATGGACAAGATTGTTCGGAGATGCTTTTTGTTATAATAGTAGATTTTGACGCCATAAGGTTATATATATTTAGAACGTAACATATGTGATTCAAGTGGGAGATTATTGGGTATTAATTTGTCATGTGGGCCTATATAGTAATTAATTGTGTATTAAAGCTATCTTTGGGTTAAACTCATTTAAAGTGGTCTAATAAAGAATTAAAAGTTATTGAGCTTTGGACATCGAATAAAATATGAACCTATTTATTTGTAAAGACTAGATTCCGTTGTGTGTGTGTGTGTGTGTGTAGGGGGGGGGGAGAGGATTATGGTCTCCAATTGTCAATTTTTGTGTTACCCCATCAACACAACAATATCAAGAGAAAGTGTATTGACGAGGAAGGTCCAAAATCCGCATACAATAAACAATAACAAGCAGTCAAGATCAAGAAATCGTAATCTAGAACACGCAATTCAAGATCCAATGATGAAAAATTATTTCCAAAAAATCAAGGTATGTCCCGTACTTTATAATTCTCTTAGTGATTTGACTAGGGATTTGGACAATATGGAAAGAGTTTTCAACTTCTTGAAATTTAAAGTTTTATAGAGGGAAAATTGTAGCAGGGGTCCATAACCTTTTCAATATTTGTAGACTTTAGTTTAACTTTCAATTTGTGCCAACGAACATCTCCAACCTTTCAAAAATATGTAGCTTGTTAGAATGCATAGTATATTTAGCTTATCTCGATAATGTGGTTGACATATCAGCTGAATTTGTATATACTTCATAAGAGAATTCACTTATCAGCCATCTGCCCTGCTAGCTCATGTAAATGCACATGGTTAGGTGCATAAATATTCTTTCTGTTTTGTAGTTTGTTAGGGTAGTTCTATACTCTTTTACCCCGTCATACCTTCTATATATCTACACTTATTAATGAGATGAAGAATTTACAGATTCAATTCTAGTTTATTACATCATTTCATCATCTTCGTTCACCTGCGTCTTTATCTTCATTTAGCTACAAAACCTTACATGGTATCAAAGCCATGACTACCATTGCTAGAATGAATTCTGCTGGCAGTGAAAACATGACCCATGTTCAAGCTCCTGACCTTTTTTACCATTACAAGTTGGAGAACTCAGATAATCCAGGATCCATTTTAATCACAGAGCTATTAACCACATAAAATTACCCTACATGGTCAAGGGCACTCCGACGAGCACTCAGAGCTAAGAACAAGCTTGGTTTCATCAATGGAACATTGCCTAAGCCTGAACCAACCAGCATCTCCCTTGACCCATGGGAAAGATGGAATGACATGGTGGTATCATGGATCCAAAATGCCATATCTCATTCCCTTAGATCCAGCATTGCATTTATGGATGCAGGAAATGAGACATGGACAGAACTTAAGGATCGATTTTCTCAACAAAATGGGCCTAGGATATATGAACTAAAAAAGGCATTGGCTGGTCTAGAGTAGGAAAATGATTCTGTGAGTATCTACTATGGTTGAAAACCATTTGGGATGAACTATCAGTTTATGATCCCATTCTTGAATGTAGCTGTGGACAATTGAAGGTGCTGGTTGATAGGCATCAGCATGATTGTGTGATTAAGTTACTAATGGGGCTGAATGAAATTTATGATAACACAATATCCCAAGTAATGATGCTCGATCCCCTTCCACCAGCGAATAAGGTATTTTCTTACATATAGCAGCAGTAGAGACAGAAACAAATTGCCTCTATTGCTGTGAACAATGAAGCCATTGCAATGGCAACTAGGAAGTCATATGGAGAGAGCAGAACTATCAGCTATGGAAAATCGAATTTCACTGGTAAAAAGGATAGGCCTTATTGCACATATTGCAAGATCCCTAGACACAATTTGGATAAGTGTTTCAAAGCAGGAAACACTAAACCTCTTGTTTGCACATATTGTAACATGATAGGACACACCATGGAAAAATGCTTTAAGCTACATGGGTACCCTCTAAATCACAAGTTACGCAAAGTCCAGAGGAGAAATGGGGGTTTTGCAAATCAATCAAGTATGACGCAGGGAGAAAGTAAGAGACTAGTTTCTCTAACTAAGGGGCAATATGAAGAGTTCCTTGCCTTGCTTCGACCTAAAGAGAACTCACAGACCATCCATTTTGTCAACCAAGTGCAGACTTTTGATCATTCAAAAACTAACCCTCAATCTGATTTGTCTGGTAAAGCTGCCTATTTATCTGCTACACCCACACACTCCCAGAATTTTACTAGAATCCCATGGATTATTGACACTGGTGCAACAGATCACATGATCTGTAACACCAGTCTCTTTACCTCCATTAAATCAAGAACCACTTTCTCAATTAAGTTGCCCACCGGTGAGGTAGTTCCAGCCTCACATTCTGGTGTAGTGCAAGTCACATATTCTATACTTCTCAAAGATGTGTTATATGTTCCTAATTTTTACTTCAATTTACTATCTGTAAAAAAATTAACACAGCAGATCCCTTGTTACTTGATATTCATGCCTAATGCCTGTGATGTGCAGGACCTTTCATCTTGGAAGACGATTAGGAAGTGTGAAGTATGGCGTGGCCTGTATAGACTCATGCTATACAAGGTTCCATCCACAGCCTTAATGACCACCTTATCAATCCTCAATCTTAAGGAAGCTTTTACTACAGCCTCTGTTATCAATTATGATGGTCAACCAAACTTATGGCATTATCGTTTAGGACATATATCAGACTTTGAAGCTTATTTCTAATGATTCAGTTGTTTCTCATTACAAAAATGCTAGCAATGTTCCATACTTTATGTTAGGGACCAAGAATCATGGGATGGGAGTGATTGATTGTCACGGACCAAGAATCATGGGATGGGAGTGATTGATGCTTACCATCAATAATTAAATTGATGTTATTTCCTTTCAATAAATTTGTGCTAGAATTATGAGATTGTAATTTTCCTTTTTTGTAAGAATGGGTTATTGCCTATTCCATCGTAAGCTGTTCGGCTATTTAATAGCTTGAGGCCAAGAATGAAAAACACATCATCGATATTATCTTCAACCTTGTGTTGAATTGGAGTTGTGGTTTTTCTCGAATTAAACAAACTTAGGAGGCCTAGGATCCCTCGAAGTATCCTACAAAATTCCATCATAGGTAGAGCACGCCAGGACGATCCTTATTCTCTACCCATTCATAAACCCATTACAAGGTCGCAAACTTTGGCACGTAACAACTTGGTATCAGAGCCAGACATGTCCGACCACCGTCTCGAGCAAGTGGAGAATGAGCTTGGCTTATTGGCTACAGGCCAAAAGGAACTACAACACGCTATGAAGGCTAGTGAAGAATGTCTCTTGAAACATATGGAGAACATGTTTGCTCATTTTTCTTCGAGTAGTGGAGGACATGACGATGATGTTGAGTCTTCTCGTGGGCCACATTGTAGCCTTTCGGGAGGAGGCTCTCTCTTACCTAAAATTACTAAGTTGGACTTCCCACGCTATAATGGCATGGATGATCCAACTAGTTGGATATGCCGAGTGGAGCAATTTTTCGAGTTCCAAGGCACGAAAGAGGCGGAAAAACTTCTCATGGCTGGTTATCACTTGGATGGTGATGCCCAATTGTGGTATCAACGTTTCAAAAATCGATGAGAATGCATCATTTGGGAGGTTTTCAAGTATGAGTTACATTTACGATACGGGCTATCAAGGTATCAAATTGTTTTTGGAGATCTCACCAAGCTTAAACAAACAGAAAGCATCCGCGATTACCAAATGGACTTTGATCGTTTGTTACATCGAGCTGGTCATTTGTCTGAAGAGCAACAAGTTGGGTACTTTGTGAGCAGGTTAAAGGAGGCAATACGAATTGAAATGCAAGCATGTAATCCAATCTCGTTGTTAGCTTCTATCAACCTTGCACAACTCTATGAGTCTCGTATGTATGACCAACGGAAGGGAGGGTACGTAGAACCACAAAAGGCTCCATCCACCATGGGACATCCATCCTTACCTTCAGTGTCTCTTACTCGAGCTTGTACCCTACCATCAAGAGGTTGTGTCCAGTTGAGTTGCAAGAAAGAAGGACGCGCAGATTATGCTTCAATTGTGACAAAAATTTTCCCCAGGCCATCGTTGCAAGAAGTTATTTTTAATACAAGGAATTTTTCCTTCTACTGATGAGCCGTTGGATGAGACTACCATAGAGGAGGAAGTGGAAGAAGAAATTCTCGAAATTAGTTTTCATGCTATTTCAGGAAATGTGGAACCTCAGACCATGCGTTTTTTTGGAAATTTTGGAGATTCCGTGGTTACAATATTGGTGGATTCTGGTAGCACTCATAACTTTTTGAATTCAAAATTAGCTACCAAAATGGGAATTTACCCTACCAAGAAAGGAGAATTTTCGATTCACGTGGCAGATGGAAATAAAATGAAAAGTGAAGGATTGTGTGAAAGGCTCCCTATTTTAGTACAAAAAATTCAATTTCACGTGGATTTCTACCTTTTACAGGTGGAAGGATGTGATGCGATTTTTGGAACTCAATGGCTTAAAAAATTGGGTCCAATTATTTGGGATTTCAAAGAGCTATGGATGCGATTTTGGTGGGAAGGGAAAATAGTAGAGTTACGTGGGACAAGAGGGCCTAGCAACAAAATCGTGGGTGATCGTGATTTAGAAGGGCAGTTGCGGAAAGGAAAAAGAGCTTTTTTATTGCAATTCAATTCCTTAAATTTGGGAGAGAAGCAAGGAGTTGTAGCATCAAATTTAAATCCAGATTTAATGGCTATTTTGAATCAATATTCTGCCATTTTTCAAGAGATTCAAGGCTNTTCACGTGGATTTCTACCTTTTACAGGTGGAAGGATGTGATGCCATTTTTGGAACTCAATGGCTTAAAAAATTGGGTCCAATTATTTGGGATTTCAAAGAGCTATGGATGCGATTTTGGTGGGAAGGGAAAATAGTAGAGTTACGTGGGACAAGAGGGCCTAGCAACAAAATCGTGGGTGATCGTGATTTAGAAGGGCAGTTGCGGAAAGGAAAAAGAGCTTTTTTATTGCAATTCAATTCCTTAAATTTGGGAGAGAAGCAAGGAGTTGTAGCATCAAATTTAAATCCAGATTTAATGGCTATTTTGAATCAATATTCTGCCATTTTTCAAGAGATTCAAGGCTTGCCACCGCAGCGATCTCAAGACCACAAAATTCCATTAGAAAAGGGAGCTAATCCAATCTCAGTCAAGCCTTATCAATATCCCCATTACCAAAAAAAATGAGATTGAAAAAATGATCAAGAGGCTATTGTCATCCGGTGTGGTAAGGCTAGCACGAGTACATACTCCTCTCCCGTGCTATTGGTTAAAAACAGGATGGTTCTTGGAGGCTTTGTGTGGATTATCGGGCACTCAACAACATTACCATCAAGGATAAATATCGAATACCCGTGATCGATGAATTATTGGATGAATTGCATGGTGCACGATTTTTTACAAAGCTTGATTTAAGGTCGGGGTACCATCAAATCCGTATGTACCCGAGAGATGTTGAGAAAACGGCTTTTCGCAACCACCAAGGCCACTACGAATTTTTAGTGATGCCCTTTGGTCTCACTAATGCACCAGCAACCTTCCAAAATGTCATGAATGAGGTATTCAAGGAATTTCTTCGTAAATTCGTCTTGGTATTTTTTGATGATATTCTTATTTTTAGCAAATCTTGGGAGGATCATTTATTACATGTGGGGCGTGTGCTACATGTTTTGCAAGCTAACAAGTTTTTTGTCAAGAGTGAAAAATGTCAATTTGGACAAGAAGTAGGCAACTTAGGTCACATGATTTCTCATCGTGGGGTAGCCATGGACCCAGAGAAAATTTCCTCCATGATGACGTGGCCCAAACCAATCAGCTTGAAAGGTTTGCGGGATTTTTTGGGGCTCACCAGTTACTACTGCAAAATTCATTCACCACTACGGGATGATCGCTCAACCCTCGAAAAATATGCTCAAAAAGAATTCTTTTAAATGGAGTTCCACCACCGAGCAAGCATTTGAAGTATTAAAAATGGCAATGACATCCGGACCTGTACTTGCTCTACTAGATTTTTCTCAACCATTTATTGTGGAGTGTGATGCTTCAGGTGTGGGTTTGGGTGCAGTTCTCATGTAAGGAGATCGACCAATTGCTTTTTTTTAGCCAAGCTCTACGTGGCAAGAATCTAGCATTATCTACATATGAGAAGGAAATGTTAGCCTTGGTTAAGGCGGTCCAAAAATGGCGTCCATATCTTTTAGGAGCCAAATTTATTGTTCGAACAGACCAAAAAAGCTTACAATTTCTATTAGGTCAAACCATTACAACGATAGCTCAACAAAAATGGTTGGTGAAGCTCTTGGGATTTGATTTCCAAATTCACTACAAAAAAGGCAAGGAAAATTCAGCCGCAGATGCCCTTTCCCAAAAATTTGAAATTCATGCGATATCGTCTCCTATTCCTAATTGGGTAGATCCCATAAAATTAGAAATATCAGCTAAACCCCAATTACAGAATTTGGTGGAGAAAATCAAGGAGAAGCATTGGGACCGTGGCTATTCAAGGAAGGATTGATTTTATTTAAGGATTGGATTTATCTCTTGCGCACATCCGAATCGATTATTCCTATAATCAAGGAATTCCATTCCAACACACATGAAGGGCTCCACAAATCTCTCCACGGAATCAAATCAGTCTTTTATTGGAAAGGCATGAAGGGGCACGTCCGAAAATTTATCCAAGAGTGCGATGCGTGGACAGATATTTCCATGGATTTTATAAATGGCTTGCCAACACCTAGAGGTAACTCTACGATTTTTGTGGTAACCGATTAGCCAAATATAGCCATTTTATTCCCATTAAACACCCTTACACGACTACCACAGTTGCCCAAACATTTTTTAACCACATATTCAAACTTCACGGCCTGCCCGAGTCTATTGTGTGTGATCGTGACCCAGTATTTACAAGTTTCTTTTGGAAGAATTTATTCATGTTAAATGGAGTTAAATTCAATTTTAGCTCGGCATATCACCCACAAATCGACGGCCAAACCGAAGTGGTCAACAAGACATCAGAGATGTACTTACGGTGTTTCACGAGTTCTAAGCCTAAAGAGTGGGCGATTTGGCTTCCATGGGCAGATTATTGTTACAATACAAGCATCCACTCTTCTACCAAAAAGACACCATTCGAAATTATCTATGGGCGTGAACCTCCCACTTTACTTGCCTATGTTCACGGCACTTCACGTGTGGAGTCTGTTGACAAATTTTTACTTGAAAGGAATGTGGTGATTAAAGATGTCAAAGCTAATTTGCAAATTACACAAGAGCGAATGAGGAAATATTATGATGAGAAGCGCATGGATAGGAGTTTTCAAGTGGGCGAATTTGTCTACCTAAAATTGCGCCCATATCGACAACTTTAATTTGCTCAACGGAAAAACTTCAAGCTTAGTCCCAAATTTTTTGGCCCATTTAAAATCTTATCTAAGATTGGCACCGTTGCATATAAATCGGAGTTACCCCCCAATCTAAATTACATCTAGTTTTCCATGTTTCTCTCCTTAAAAAGAGGATTGGAGGTCAAGAGAACATATCTCCCACTCTACCGGAATTACCAGTAGAATCGGCAATCCAACCACTTCCTCAAGCCATTCTGGAAACTCGCAAAAAAAGAGGAGAAATTGAAGCTCTTGTTCATTGGCAAAATTTCTCTCCTGCTGAGGCCACATGGGAGAATTTACAGAATTGAAGACACGTTTTTTCCTTGAGGACAAGGAAATTTTCAAGGAGGGAAGAGTTGTTAGGGACCAAGAATCATGGGATGGGAGTGATTGATGCTTACCATCAATAATTAAATTGATGTTATTTCCTTTCAATAAATTTGTGCTAGAATTATGAGATTGTAATTTTCTTTTTTTTGTAAGAATGGGCTATTGCCTATTCCATCGTAAGCTGTTCGGCTATTTAATAGCTTGAGGCCAAGAATGAAAAACACATCATCAATATTATCTTCAACCTTGTGTTGAATTGGAGTTGTGGTTTTTCTCGAATTAAACCAACTTAGGAGGCCTAGGATCCCTCGAAGTATCCTACAAAATTCCATCATAGGTAGAGCACACCAGGACGATCCTTATTCTCTACCCATTCATAAACCCATTACGAGGTCGCAAACTCTGGCACGTAACACTTTATCTGTCCATTAGCAAAATAGCACAAAAAACCCTTTCCTATAAGATCACACAAGACTAAACAACTGTTTGAAATTATTCATTGTAACATCTGGGGTCCTTGCCCCACCACTTCTCATAATAGATCTAAGTATTTCCTTTCAATATTAGATGACTATTCACGTGCCACTTGGGTGTACATGCTTAAGAAAAAATCTGATGTCAGTCATTCCATTAAGGCGTTCTTTCAAATGGTAGAAAATCAATTTCAAATTTCAGTTAAAACCTTGAGAAGTGACAATGGCCCTGAATTCAAACTAACTGATTTTTACAATTTAAAAGGGATAATTCATCAAAAGAGTTGTGTTGAGACCCCTCAACAAAATGGTATAGTTGAGAGGAAGCATCAGCACTTGATGAATGTAGCCAGAGCTTTAAAATACCAATCAGGCCTTCCTCTGTTTTACCAGAATGAGTTTATCCTCACATCAACATACTTAATAAATAGAATCCCCACACCATTGCTACAAGACAGATCACCATTTGAAATACTGTTTCAAAGCACACCAGCCTCTTTTCACCTTAGAACCTTTGGATATCTTTGCTATGATTCGACTTTAACACATGGGAGAAGGAAATTGGATCCTAGAGGGCGCCAATATATTTTCTTAGGTTACTCTTTTGGGGTTAAGGGATACAATGTCATGGATTTACGCAAAAGTATTTTCATATCTAGAGATGTAACATTTCATGAAACTTACTTTCCTTATAAACAAACTAGAAAACAAATTGATACTGATGAAACTGAATTTGTCTTTACCAGGCCACTTCCATACATTGCCAATTATATTCATGAATCCACATCAAATGTTATGCCTTACTCACCTAGAACACATACACCTGATCAAAACATTTCCAACAATCCAACACCTAATAATATTCCTCAAACATCACCTCCCACATCACCTATCATTTGAAAATCTTCAAGAGTAAAAAGGGCTCTTCAGTACCTACAAGACTTCCATTGTCATCAGGCCACATCAACTCAGTCATCCCAATCTTCTCACAAGACAAGGTCTCCAGCCTTTGCAGGTAAGACATTTCCTCTTTCTAACATTATATCTTATCATAAGCTATCACCTCAATTCAAGGCCTTTTCAACCACTATTTGCACACACTTTGAACCCAATACCTATCATCAAGCTGTGAGTGATCCTAATTGGTACAAGGCAATGAATTCAGAAATAGAAACCATTGAGTTAAATAGAACATGGACCCCCACTGATCTCCCACCAGGAAAGGTAGCAATTGGGTGCAAATGGGTATATAAGCTGAAGCATAACCCAAATGGAAGCATTGAAAGGCACAAGACAAGACTTGTAGCCAAATGATATACACAAAGGGAAGGAATAGACTACAATGAAACATTCTCACCTATTGCAAAACTTGTAACTGTTCAATGTTTATTGGCTGTATCTGCAATTTAGAATTGACATCTCAAGCAGTTTGATGTGAGTAATGCCTCTTACATGGAGTTTTGCATGAAGAGGTATATATGCAAAAACCTCCAGGATACACAAAATGAACTCCTAGCCAAGTCTGCAAGCTGTTGAAGAGTATATACGGGCTGAAGCAAACCCAAAGCAGTGGTACTCCACAGTCTATGCAGCACTTGTAGATTTTGGCTTTTCTTAGTCAAATGCTAACTACAGCCTTTCAACCATGGCAATAGATCATTCTTTCAAAGAATTTCTTGTCTATGTAGAAGACATTGTCATAGCATGTTCTAATTTGAGGCAAATAGATACAATTCAAAATTTTCTCAGCTGCAGGTTCAAGATTAGGTGATCTGAAGTATTTTCTTGGTATTGAAGTTGTAAGATCAAAGAAGTGGATTGTTATCTCTCAACACAAATACACCTTAGACCCATTAGCTGATGCAGGATTACATGGGGCTAAACCGGTTAAGTTACCTATGGACCAGAATCTAAAATTAGGAAAAGAAATAGGGAATCCAATACATGATCCCACAGTTTACATGAAATTGATTGGAAAGCTGATGTATTTATCTCTAACTAGACCAGATATATATTATGATATTCAGAATCTTAGCCAATACATGAAGGCACCTTCTTACACACACCTTGCAACAGTTCAGAAAGTGATTAGGTATCTCAAATTGGCACCAGGACATGGTCTTCTATTTCCATCTTCATCTACATTGAATCTTCGAGCCTTTTATGATTTTAACTAGACAGCATGCTCTGATTCTTGAAGATCAGTTACTTGTTTCTGTATTCTTCTTGGGGATTCATTAATCTCATGGAAATCCAAGAAGCAAACTATGGTGTCTCGATCATCTGCTGAAGCAGAATATAGGTCAATGGCCAGCACTTGTTGTGAGATTACATGGTTAAAGTACATTCTGAAGGACCTTCAAATTGATCACTCCAAACTAGTTACCTTATATTGTGACAACCAGGCAGCATTGTAGATTGCCTCTAACCCAGTATTCTATGAAAGAACTAAGCATATCGAGTTGGATTGACACTTGATCAAGGATTAAATTGAAGCTGGACACATCTCCACATCTTACATTCACACTCAATCGCAACTTGCAGACATATTTACCAAGGGATTATCTTCTACTACTCTGAGATCACATTTGTCCAAGATGGGATTAGAAAACATATATTCTCTATCTTGAGGGAGGTTGTTAGAATGCATAGTTTAATTAGCTTATTAGTAGTTAGCTTATCTCGATAATGTAGTTGGCATATCAGTTGAATTTATATATACTTCATAAGAGAATTCACCTATCAGTCACCTACCCTGCCAGCTTGTGTAATTACACATGGTTAGGTGCCTAAATATTCTTTCTGTTTTGTCGTTTGTTAGGGTAGTTCTTTACTCTTTTACTCATTCATACCTTCTATATATCTACACTTGTATTGATATTAATGAGATGAAGAATTTACAAATTCAATTCTAGTTTATTAGATCATTTCATCATCTTCATTCAACTGCATCTTTATCTTCATTCAGCTGAAGAATCTTACATAGCTGAGGTCCAAACGAATGGAGACCATCCATTTGACCATTAATTGACCAAAAGAATTGTTTCTGACCAAATTTGGTAAGGGTAAAATGGTAGCTCCACAAATTTAACATAAAATAATTAAAAAAAGGAAAAAAATAAACCTACCTACCTGTTCTACCCCCTACTGTCACGAAAAACCCAGAAGCCTGTAGATCCACCTTATCAATCTTTCCCACTCCCACCCACACCAGTGGTTGATACTGTCATCTAAAGGCCACCGTCATTGCCACCACCACATCACAATGCCAGCACCGTCAACGTCACTCAAAGACTGGTGCCACCACCTAAATAATATTTTTCTTCCATAAATTTGTTGAAAATTTGTAATAGTTTTGATTTTGATTTTTTGATTTTATGAGATTCGATTGTAGTTGTATGGGGACTTGACAATCATTAGTGATGTTAGCGATTGGTAGAGATCCGATTCTTAGATCTTTGGTGCAATTTTGGGGTTTGTCTATTTTGAAATCAGTAAGGGATGGTGGATTTTTGCTAGGTTTTGAGGGATTTCGAAATTGCAGAGAATTTGACAACCATTTCACTCTTGGCTGTGAATTTTGCAAAGGTGGTTGGCGATTTGAGATGATGGTGGTGGTATCGATTTGGGTGCGCATCTTGTGGGTGGCGTCGGTGGCAGCTGTTCGACGATAGGTGAGTTTTCTTGGTTTAATTTTTTAGTATGAGGTGAGTTTTCTTAGTTTATTTTCAAATATACACTGGATGGTACCGACACTGGTAGTGGGTTGTGGTGGCAATGTAAATCAAAAGTGGCAGTGGTGGTTGTTTCTGGTTGCCAACGAAGAAGAAGAGAGACGATTTTGATTGGGGGTGGGGTGGGGTGGGTTTTTAATTTTTTTTTTCAAATTTTGTTTGGTTTTTTTTAAAATATAGAATTAGTGTAGTTACCATTTTTACCCTTACCAAATTTGGTTAAAATAAATTTTTTTTATCAGTTAACGGTCAAACACATGGTTTCCATCCATTTGTGTACACGTTGTTTTTAAAAGGCTTGAATCATAAGTTTTAAAAATGAGACATAAAATAAGGTTGAAACTTTCTTAATTTTGTTGAATAGTCGAGACATTAATTGGTAGGGTATATATTGCATTATACACACACGTTTCACATAAACATTAATGGGATGAAACCTACATAAAAACACACATACAAGAATGGCATATTTTCAAAGTGCTTAAAATTAGGAATGAAACCTACAAACCCATTTTAAACTCTCTTCAATTGGGGGAGTGATGAACACAACCTTTTTTTTTTTTACTTTTCATTTCCCAAATAATTCATGAAGGTTCACATTTTGAATTCACAGTTCGAAATTTCTAATTTGATAACGAAATGCACCGATGATATCTATTGAGTTTCAAACTCAAGGGTTAATTTCCCTCCTACAGATTGATTTGATATGCTTGGAGCGTGGATGATGGTAGAAGATGATGCAACATGCTATGGAGAAGCTGGTGACATAATGTTTTAATTTAGTTACAAAACGTTTACTATTGTTTTATATAAATAGATTTCTATGAAAGTTATGTGTGGAACTATTTTAAGAACATTTTTTTGAATAAGTTATGTTTAAAAGTAGTTATGTGTTATAGAAATTAATTTACAAGTCACCATTTATCACAAAAAGAAAGTGTTAGCGATTTAGTGTTGCCATTTTTATAAATTTTCAGCTTTTGCTCTGAGATTCAAAAAATTCATAATTTAATCATCAAAACCAGTGGCATTTGATAGCCTCATAGGTTAACTACTGAATAAACTTGGAGTCATGTGGATTCGATGTGTGTAAAATTTTATGTCCCTTAAAGTAAACTGCACTAGGTAGTGTTGCTGTTTTCATCTTCTACTCTTGGTTTCAAAAATTCATCAATAAATCGTTACTTAAGATTTTTTGACGAAACCAATGGAGTTTGATAGTCTCATGGGTTAGCTACTGAATAAAATTGAAATCATGTCGATTTGAGGTGTGGAAAAAAGTATATGTCATAATATAAAGTATTTCCTACTTTACTATAAAATTTCATGAAGTTTTAGGGTCGATAGCTACGCAAACAAATTTATTTTTGAAATTGTCGTTGAGATAGAAAACAAAAACATTTATTTTTCTTTTTCTTTCTAAAACTTCACGTCAATAATGTGACTTTATTTCTAAAAAAATATTAAATAATCCTTCAATACGAAATGATGTTATTTAAAATTAAATAATTCTTGAAATAAATTCTTAAGTTAAATTTTTATGCTTTCCGCTAAAAGTATAGTTATTTATTTAATTAAGTCTACGGTCTATGGGTAAAGTAAAGTTAATCTTGTTACGTTTCGATCCATGCGGGTCAGGGCATTACAACATGGTCTCAGAGCACGAGTTTAGTCGATTCTGTAGACACAACGTATTTTGTTTATAAAAAAGATTTCTTAACTACAAAGTGGGAAATTGAAAATGAGAAAAATGAAATATTTAAGGCTCTCAATGGCATCTTGTATGCATCAGTCGACCTCATCCTACGACCTAGGTATGTTTAACTAAGCAAAGTTTAAATTCTTGTTATGAAATAGTTATGATTCTACATTTATGTTTTCCATGTTTCACTACATTTTTATATTTTTCTTTATGTATATCTTGTATGCAAAAATAAAAATAATTTGAAAAAAGATGTGTTATTTTAAAAGACATGTATTGGGCTAGAACTTAAAGTTGTGGGTCGCAAATGGCAAATGAAAGATAAGATTCTAGGAGAAGGAATCATATTAGTCAATAGGAAATAGATATCTAAGCTTACCTAGATTTTGAGGTAGACGAATCAATAGACCTTGACAATCACATACGAAGCTGTGCTAGCATTGAAAAAAACCAATTCTGATCAAGTTGAGAAACAATTCCTTTTTTTCTTAAGTATTCTGGTATTGGTAAATGAAATTAATGAGAGATACTATATCTTATCTCAAAGGAAATGTCTCGAGCAAACCAGAACAACTTGATAAGAGACCTCCTGCAAGCAATTCAAGATCTTGGCAAGCTAAATCAGAATCAAAGTCCACCCACACCACCAGCTCCTATTACCTTCCCAACTCACGCCTCCGTGGATGAGTTATTTCGAAGGCATAAGCCCATTACTTTTGATGGAGCATCTAGTAGTTGAAGAATGGCTTCGTAAGTTGGAACGAGTTTTTCGACTCATAGATTGCACGATACCCAAAAGGTCCAGTGTGTAGAGTTTATGTGTACCGATGATTCAAGTCATTGGTGGGATTCGATGTCCCGAACTAGGGCCCAAGAGGTGTAATTGACGTTAACTTGGGAACAATTCGAGGAGAAAGTGATGGAAAAGTATTTTCCTCGGTCTCTAAGAGATTTTAAGGAGAGCGAACTCCTTCAGCTCAAGCAGTGTAATATGTCCCTGACTGATTACGAACGAAAGTTCGATCAACTCTCAAGATTTGCTCCACACTTGGTTGACACAAAAATTAAGAAAACTCAAAGGTTCAAGCAAGGGTTAAACCCAAACATAAGCATGATTCCCATGTCACATCGTTTTACATCATACCATAAGATGCTGGAACGAGCTCACGCTATTTGGTATCAAAAGCCAAATGAGCAACATAGTGAATTGTTCAGCCAGCAAAATAAAGGGCAAATTGGGAAAAGAAAGTGGAATGGTCAAGATAAATGAAAGGGCAACTGGCAAAATAAGAAATCTAATATCGGACCTAGTGCTAGTAAGGCCATTGTAGTTGCAGTAACGTCATGCCCTAAGTATGGTAAACCTCATCAGGGTGAATGCTTGTATAGGAAAGAATGCTTGTTTTCGGTGTGGTATGCCAGGACATATTGCTAAGAATTGTCCCATATTTACTCAAAATAAGGACGATAACAGTGATCAGAACAAAAATGAGGAAAGCACAAGTTTTTACAATGACTCAGAAGGATGCAGAGGAGAACTCAAACATAATAGCATGTATTTTACTGATATCTAATAAACCTGCTTATGTACTGTTTGATTCGGGAGCTACTCATTCTTTTGTATCAATGTCTTTCATTGCTAAATCTAGTATTACTTGTGAAAAGTCAGAGGGTACATTATAAGTTAGCATTCCCTCGGGCAGAACATTCAATACAAATCAATTAGCTAAGTCAGTGAATCTTGAAATTGAGGGAAAAACATTAGAAGCTAATTTGTATTTGATAGAGATGAAAGACTTTGATGTGATTTTGGGTATAGATTGGTTGTGACGTAATTATGCAATCATTCGTTGTAGAGAAAAGGAAGTATCTTTTCAAAAACCAAGAGAAGAACAATTTTCTTTCTTTGGAATAAAGACCAAACCCAATCNCTTGTGAAAAGTCAGAGGGTACATTATAAGTTAGCATTCCCTCGGGCAGAACATTCAATACAAATCAATTAGCTAAGTCAGTGAATCTTGAAATTGAGGGAAAAACATTAGAAGCTAATTTGTATCAGATAGAGATGAAAGACTTTGATGTGATTTTGGGTATGGATTGGTTGGGACGTAATTATGCAACCATTCGTTGTAGAGAAAGGTAAGTGTCTTTTCAGAAACCAGGAGAAGAACAATTTTCTTTCCTGAGAAAATATTGAGAAAAGAAATATCTCAAGGGTTTCTAGTTAACATCTCAGGAGAAAAACAAGCAACGATAAAAATTGAGGATGTACATATGGTACAAGAATTTATAGTATTTTCAGAAGATCTGTCTGGTACCCCCACCAGATAGACAAATTGAGTTTACAATAGATCTGGTTTCTGAAGTGGCACCAATATCTAAAGCTCCATACAGAATGGTTCTAAAGGATATTCAGGAGTTGAAAATTCAGTTACAAGAATTGTTAGACAGTGGCTTTATCCGACCAAGTGTATCTTCATGGGACGCACCAGTGTTATTTGTAAAGTAGAAAGATGGAAGCATGAAGATGCATATCGATTATTGGGAGTTGAACCATTTGACCTCAAGAATACGTATCCTCTCCTGAGAATTGAGGATTGTTTGATCAATTAAAAGGGGCTAAAGTATTTTCCAAGATCGACTACGATCTGGATATCATCAATTGAAGGTTAAGGCTAGTGATATACCCAAGATGGCTTTCATAACTTGTTATGGACTTTACGACTTCATAGTTATACCGTTTGGGTTGACAAATGCTCCAGCAGTATTCATGGATATAATGAATCGTGTATTTCACTAGTATCTGGATCAATTTTTCATAGTATTCATTGATGGCATTTTGATATACTCAAAGAGTAAAGATCAGCATGAGGAACATCTTAGAATATCATTAGAAATATTGTGCAAGGAAATGTTATACGTAAAATTTAAAAAGTATGAATTTTGGCTTGAGCGACTTGGATTCCTCGGTCATGTAGTAACTGCTTAATGAATTGAAGTAGATCTAGTAAAAGTGGAAGCGGTAACTAATTGGAAGACACCAACTAACACTGGTGAAGTTTGGAGTTTTCTCGGATTGGCTGAATACTATAAGAGATTTATAGAAGATTCTCCAAATTAGCTGGACCAATAACGCAATTGACAAGGAAATGTGTAAAGTTTCAATGGAAAGATAAGTGTGAGCAATGCTTTCAGGAGCTAAAGTAGCGATTGATTACAACACAAGTGTTAACCATACCCGAAGGATCATAAAGGTTTATTATATATAGTGATGCATCTAAACAAGGTTTGGGATGTGTGTTAATGCAACACAGAAAAATGATTGCCTATGCGTCAAGGCAATTAAAGTAACATGATGAGAACTACTCGATACATGATTTAGAACTTGCAGCGGTAGTTCATACATTAAGGATATGGCACCATTACTTATATGGAGGAAAGTATGACATTTACATGGATCATAAGAGTCTCAAATATTTCTTCATATAGAAGGAATTGAATATGAGACATAAACGATAGTTAGAGCTAGTAAAGGATTATGATTGCACTATTCATTACCATCCAGATAAAGCTAATGTTGTTGCCGATGCTCTAAGTAGAAAGTCGATGGGACAGTTGGCATCATTACCTACTATTCAGATGGAGTTGATCAAAGACTTGGAAAATTTGCGAATTGAAGTGGTTACAACACTAGAGCAAAGTACCGCTCGTTTAACAATTTTGGTGGTTTGACCTACTCTTAGAGATCGGATCATAGAAGTACAGGATAAAGATCCATTTTTGTAGAAGATCAGGAAAGACATTGGTATTGATAGGAGAAAGGATTTTGGAATAGCTTCGGATTGTGCACTAATGTTTAAAAGAAGAATTTGTGTGCTTAAGGATAAAGTTTTGAGGAAGGAGATATCAGAAGATGCTCATTTCACCCCGTACATCATACATCCCGGTGGTATAAAAATGTATCGAAATCTTTAAGATACATTTTGGTGGAGGAATATGAAAAGAAATATAGGTCTATTTGTGGTAAAATGCATAGTATGTTAACAAGTTAAAGAATAACATTAAAGACCGCAGGGTTGTTAAATCCATTGGACATACTTGAATGGAAGTGGGAGAGTATTGCAATGGACTTTGTGGTAGGATTTTCGAAGTAAAAAAGAAGACACAATGCTATATGGGTAATAGTGGATCGTCTAACAAAGTCCTTTCATTTTCTTCCAGTAAAAATGACATTTAGCCTAGATCAGTTAGCATAGTTGTACATTAGAGAGATTGTAAGATTGCATGGTGTCCCTGTCTCTATTATGTTCGATAGAGATCCAAGATTTACATCTAAGTCTTGGAAGAGCTTAAAAGGAGCTATGGGAATGAAATTGGATTTCAGTATAGCGTATCATCCTCAATCCGATGGTCAATCTGGAAGGACCATTCAAACTTTGGAAGATATGCTAAGAGCCTGTGTTCTGGATCTAGGAGGCGGTTGGAAATCGTATCTACCTTTGGTGGAATTTGTATTTAATAATAGTTTTCAAGCAGCTATTGGAAGACAACATATGAAGCTCTCTATGGCAGATGATGTAGATCACCTGTTCATTGAGATGAAGTCAGAGAAAAGAGAGTTTTGGAACAAATATCATTGGAAGGACGGTTGAAGTCATTGATAAGATCCGCACTAGGATGAAGGTAGCTCAAGATAGACAAAAGAACTGTGCTCATACCAGAAGAAAAGACTTGGAATTTGAAGTCGGAGAGAAAGTTTTTCTAAAAGTGTCACCTATAAATGTTGTACTTAGGTTCGGCAAGAAAGGCAAACTACGACCTCGTTATATTGGACCATTCGAAATACTTGTCAGGGTCGAAAATGTAGTTTATCTATTAGCTTTGCCGCCCAAACTATCGACAACTCACAACGTCTTTCATATATCGATGATCAAAAAGTATATACATGATCATGATCACATGGTCAATTATCAATCCCTGGAAGTACAGAAAAATTTATCGTATGAAAAATTACCTATTTAAATACTGGACCGAAAGGTACATAAATTACGAAACAAGGAAATTCAATTAGTCAAGGTGCAATGGAGTAATCATGGAGTAGAAGAATCTACTTAGGAAAGAGAAGAAAAAGTTAAAGACAAATATCCGACACTCTTTGCCAAATCATAAGGTAAATCTCGAGGACAAAATTTTTTTTGAGGTGTAAGGAGTAGAAGCCCAAAAAATAAAATGAAATTAGGCACATATTTTTGTTCATGTGATGATCTAGCACCACGAGCCTAATACTAGTTTGACATGTCTTAAATAATTTTGATGTCATGGAAGTTCAAAAGCAATCATGCATGTTTTCTATAAAAAGTATAATTTTTAAATAATGTTGGACGAAATCGAATGTTTCCCAAATATTTGACCCGACAGTGAAAAAAAAAATATTTTTAGTATGGTAAATATTTTTTTAAGATTTGATTTGCGTAAACTTTATTTTTAAAATGACTGAATCATAATTTTTAAAAATGAGAAATAAAATAAGATTGAAACTTTCACAATTTTGTTGAATAGTCAAGGCATTAACTGATAGGATATATATTGCGTTATACACACACGTTTCCCATAAACATTGCTTTAATGGGTGAATTATTAAATTAAATAAAATATTTTAATGCTTCCTATGTTGCTGACGGAAGCTAGTTTTTTGAATATGTCATAATATAAAGTATTTCCTACTTTACTATAAAATTTCATGAAGTTTTGGGGTCGATAACGAATTTATTTTTGAAATTGCCGTTGAGATAGAAAACAAAAACATCAACATTTATTTTTCATTTNTATACACACACGTTTCCCATAAACATTGCTTTAATGGGTGAATTATTAAATTAAATAAAATATTTTAATGCTTCCTATGTTGCTGACGGAAGCTAGTTTTTTGAATATGTCATAATATAAAGTATTTCCTACTTTACTATAAAATTTCATGAAGTTTTGGGGTCGATAACGAATTTATTTTTGAAATTGCCGTTGAGATAGAAAACAAAAACATCAACATTTATTTTTAATTTTCTTCCTAGAATTTCACGTCAATAATGTGACTTTATTTCTGAAAAATTATTAGATAATCCCTTAATATGAAATGATGTTATTTATAATTAAATAAGTTCTTGAAATAAATTCTTATATTAAATTTTTATGCTTTCTGCTAAAAGTATAGATAATTATTTAATTAAGTCTACGGTCTACGGGTAAAGTAAAGTTAATTTAGTGACATTTCGATCCACGAGGGTCGGGCGTTACATTTATACCTCCAATCATGCATATTTTCTTTGTTTGCCAATCTTTTCGAAGTGGATTCCCTAGTCAGCAACGTCCTTGTCGAATTTCCTGCTGGAGCAATACTACAGGCTTGTGACGTCTGTAAGTTACTGCTATCTTTGCGAAAAAATTTAGCACCAGGCGTTGGTACTCCCCTGCCGACCTCATTTTGTCAACCCGCCCCTGGATTCTCTTACTTTGTCCATAGATATGCGTTTTCTGTTGCCAATGCCTTGAAGTTTTCGGTCATTTCCTGTATAGCGTTTGCAGTGTACGTTTCTTTCTGCTGGCAATGGCATTGGATAGGAGAAACATTTGCCTGAAACCTTGTCGGTATTTCTTATCGCTTTCTCTTAGAATTGACTTCACTTTTTACTGAATCATTGCTAGATTCTTTTGTTTCAGCCTTCAGCTTTTTTTATCCTTTCCAGATCTGCTTCCATTCGGCTCATCCTTTTAGATCTCGAGGATTTCTTAGCTACAATAGAGAATTTCATGGTTTTTTTTGTTCAGAATTGTCATAGACGGCTCTAATTTGTTGATAATAAAAATCATATTAATAATTCTTCTCACCTATATAGAATTTTCACCTCCTAAACTTACTAATTTCGATGCTCAAACTTAGAGCAAAAGGAAGATTGGCTATTTGGGAAGTAGATATTTGAATTTCATGAATTTTTCTTCAAAAGTGGAGGTACTTATAGATTTTTCTCCAAGTTTTGAGATAATTCAGTCATTTAGAAAAATGACAGATATCAGCCTCTTATTGGATAAGTTGTAATTGATTTTGTCAATAATATTACGTTTTATTCCTTGACCCACATGCTAGTTTTACTAACAGTCTGGATGGGGGAAGATTAGCCTACTTTGGACAAATCTTTTATGCCCTTGTTTCCTCGCGTATTGCCTTGCGCTTCGCTATCGGTTGGCAAGCTTCGCAAATTACATTTCGAGGTTTTAACAACATGCCATATAAGTCGGCTATAACAACATTTGTTAGCACATTTGAAATATTTTTGGCATTGCGATGCAACATAACTGAAAAATTATAAAAGTTAGAGAATATAATCAAATATTCGTTGATTCTTCACAAGAATATTGAGTACTTGACAATCAAGACTCGTTTATTCACACATGAATACCGAGAATGAACTCTTGATCAAAAATCGTTCATCAACTTGGACATAAGAATTGAAAATCTCCAAATCTCAATATTTTTATTTAGCCCCTATTTGACTCCCATTAAAATAAATATTTATTATTTTTCATACTCATTTTCAGTCACACATTTTCACAATAAAATATTTTGTACGTAAACCAAAAAAATTTTCATACTTTTTTAACCGCACATTCTTCAAAAAATCAATATTTAAAACATCATTTTCCTCCTATTTTCTTTTGTTGTCAAACATGGGCTTAATAATCATCCAAGGAACAACAAAGCTATGATGAGAGTTTAAGCAGTAAAAACTAGAAGAAAAACCCTAATCTTGCTAAAGACTTAATTGATCCTAACTAGCTATACATTAATAATTAAAGTGCGTAAAATAAAATACACCAAAGATAATTTAATTTAAATCAAGTTGCATTCATGTTACATCATTCCCAATCAATTGGAAAAGATTCATCCTCAAATCTTGTGATGTATATTCATCTGTTGTCGGGCGGAAATTCGCTCGGTAAGATCATAGGATAAGCACTTCATTGCGCCAGTAAAACCAACTGCCCGCTCGTACCTAAACTATGGTTGCTTGAAGATGAAGTTCAATTGTGTGATAAAATGAGTTTTGACCAATGTGTTGGAATTAATTGATTAATTG
>CAIGRH010146715.1:0-20492 GCA_903798295.1 Fraxinus nigra | reverse complement strand
AAGACACTCCAAGCAACATGGGATGAAAGCGTGAAGATGATCACGATGAAAATGATAGTCAAGAAGAAATTGTCAACATGTGCTTCACGACTATCAAAGATGAAGTAAACTCTATTGAAAAATATTCATATGATGATCTATTTACCTCCTATGATGAAATTCTTGAGAGATTTGAAAAGCTTGCTCTAAATCATTACATTCTTAAAAGAAACATTACTTGTCAAAAAATGAAATGAAGAAAATTTTAGAAACACTAAAGGAAAATGTTGATTATGATTTATTGATTAAAGAAAATTATTTTTTGAAAGAAAAAGTTGAAAATTTAATTAAGATTATTTATAAATTTACTCAAAGTAATAAAAGAATTTATGATTTCATGCTTGGTGATCAAAAGTGTATTTTTGATAAAAAGAGGAATTTGATATAAACAATTTTTGAAACAAAAATGTTTCAAAAATCTATTTGTCAAAGTTTCAAACAACACCCCTTTAAAAACTAAATGTAGCTTTTGCAACAATGATGAAAATATTGCTTATAATTTTATAACCAAAAAGAGGCTACACTTTGAAATTAAGAAAAAGTGGATTCGAGAATCCACTAAAACTAACTACAAATGACCCAAATTTGTACGGGTAAGATAAAAAGTCAAATTATTTTTCGTAGGTACCAAAGAATTTGAAAAGTGAATGGTTCTTGAATAGTGGATGCTCAAAACATATAAGCAAAGATAGAATGTTACTATCAAATTTGAAAAAGAAAGATGGATGTCATGCCACATTCAAAGATAATGCAAAAGGAAAAATTATTGAAATTGGAACCATTGGTAATCATTCTTCTCCTTCAATTGAAAATTCTTTATTGGTAGATAAACTCAAACATAATTTGTTTAGTATTAGTTAATTAAGTGATAAATGTTATCATATTAAATTCAATTCTTCTAAATTCCTTATTAAGAATGCTACATCAAAAGTGGTGATGTTTATAGGAAGTCGAAGTAAAGACATTTATATCATAAATATCGAATTTGAAAGTGATGAATTTTTTTTTCAAGTTTAAAGGAAGATACTTGGTTTTAGCATAGGAGATTAACTCATGTTAGAATGGATCTTCTTTCAAAAATCTTCAAAAACTTATTTTGTCGAATGTCTATCAAATTTAAAGTTTGATAAAGATGAAATTTATGATGCTTGTCAATTTAGTATACAAGTGAAAATCTCTTTTAAACTTAAACTATATTCTTCAACTACTCTGCATAGATCTTTTTGGACCTTCTAGAACTGCTTGCTTGGGTGAAAAATATTATACCTTCGTTATTGTCAATGTTTTCTAGATTCACTAGGGTTCTATTTAGGGTTGGGTGTGAGTTAGGTTGGATTGGTTTTGAGTCCAACCCAAACTCAATCCAACATGTTCAGTTTGATAATAATTCAAATCGAAACCAGCTCATTCACGGTCAAAACCCAACCTAATCCAAATTGACCAAGCTCGAGTTGGCTTGGGTTGGGTTCATTGGTTTGGACTTGAGTCCTATTCAAGTTGTATCTAGTTATTGTTTCGTTGGACAATTTTTTTTATGGGCACAATGGTTGGAACTTTTTTTATATTAGATCAGTTGTCCGGTTCGAAGGTCTTCTCAAAAATTGACCATAAAAGTGGATATCACCAAATTAGGATAGGCCTCGAGATGAGTGGAAGACGGTGTTTAAGACACAACATAGGTTGTATAAGTGGATGTTCATGCCTTTTGGACTATCCAATGCATCGAGCACCTTTATGAGATTTATGCATCAAGTTTTACGGTCTTTCATGGAGGAGTTCGTAGTGGCCTACTTTGATGATATTCTCATTTATAGTCCGACATGGGAGTCACACTTTTATCACCTCCATGCTGTTTTTGATATGTTGAGGCGGAGCACCTATTCATTAATAAGAAGAAGTGTTCATTCTTCACCACTTCGATAACTTTTCTTGGTTTCATTGTGTCTACTGATGGTTTTCATACAAATGCAATCTTGGAATGACCCAAGCCAAAGACCTTGTACGATGTCAGAAGCTTCAATGGATTGACATCGTTCTACTACCGGTTTATCATAAACTTCAGCACTCTAATTGCCCCAATCACAGAATGCTTCAAGGGACGTTGTTTCCAATGGTCTGAGGAGGTAGAGGACAATTTTCAGTTGGTCAAGCAAAGGATGATGATAAGTGTAGTTTTTATACTTATTCGTGGCACTAAATCATGATATTTTGTTGTCTTTTGAATAAAATTCTACCTAATTTATCTCATATTGTGCTTTGTAGGTAAAACTTTATGATGAAGAATTGAAGAAAAGAATTCAAAATAGCGGAAAAATGTCAAAATCCAAAGTACGAGGACTTAATTACTGGAGGCAAAGTTTGGAGATTAAAGTTCGTACTTTGAAAAGTGAAGGACTTGCTTTGAAAAAAATAATACATTAAATGGGCCTCAATTGGACTTTTGTTGAATGAATTAAAATAGAAGAATTTGGGGTGTGTGTGTGTGTGTGTGTATTAGGGAGAGAAGCCGGCCGCGAGAAAAACAAAAAAAAAACGCAGAGAGAATCCGAATCAGAGAAAGTGGACTGGAAAAACATATACAAGGGCAGCTTTGGAGAATTAATTGGGCAGTAAATAATATATTATACGCATAAGAAATCAAGGGCTGAATTACAAGAGATTATACATGCACACAGTGGACGGACATTGGTTGCTGAAACATAAGAAATCAGGGGCTGAAAATATAATATTTTCACGTACAAAAGTCGGCAGCTATTCTGGGCAGAAAGTGGCTGAAAATTGAGTAGTATAATTTCACGTTTCGTCAATTTTTGGTGATTTCTTTCTACTTTTGTGTGTTTAAATTCAACATGATGAGTGGCTAAATATTTTTATGTTGGGATTGATGATGTAGTTTAGGTTTCTATTATATGTTTAATTTCAAGATTTTCATACCATTTTAATGTTTGTTAATTAATTTTTGTATGCTTAATGCTTTAATTGTCTGCGCAATTCTCAAGATTTTCATGCCATTATAATATTTGTTAATTAATTATTGTGTGTTTAATGCTTTAATTATCTGCACAACAATTAATTAATTTAGATATAATATTGAGACCGAGAGGTGATGTATATTTCTAGGTCATGCAATAATTGACATAGACATTATATGATGTCGAGAGATAATTATAAGCTATGCGATCTTTATTGAATTCCTATAGATTAAGTTTGGCATTCGAATAAAATTAGTATTGTTTGAGAGAGATCATTATTAGCACATATGGAAAATGGCTGAATAAAGTAGAATTAAATTTCGTAACTTTTTTGAACGTTGTTGTAGATTTTTATTTTTTTTTTAACAACAATTTATGCAAATTAATTGGCAAAATTAAAAATGCACATTTTGAACAAATTTTGGAATTGCATAAAAATTGATAATTTCATTACAAATTTTTGAATCCATACACTTTAACATTAGAATGTGATACAATACCAATTAAATAAAAAAGAGTTTTAAAATGAAATAAAATGGTAATGAAAAACTCGATCATAAACTGAACACAGAAGCTACTATCTTTCTTCTTTCTAGATGCCTTCACGGTTGTAGCCTTCTTGTCTTCCTCGGTCTCCTCACCAAACAAATCCGTATCTTCAACTAATTTCCACACACATAAGAAACTACGATTTCATCACCGAACCGTATTCGGTTCGTTGGAATAAACTACTATTTCATCACCGAGAACAACCGGACTTGTAGTCTTGAGACCTTGGAAGATCATAACCGAAGATGCAGAGCAAGTGCATGGTTTGCGGAAGATGTGCCCACATCCCAAAGCATATGGTTTATAAACCATATCCTAAATATATGCTATAGCCAAAAATTAAATCAATCAATCAAATAAATTAAAAAAATATGCGAAGTTCTCTTTAGAATTCTAATTACACGAGTAATCTTACCAAGCAAATGGCACAAGTATTGTATTCCAATTTCACAAATTCTGGTAGCATCAAAGTCATTATGGGCTCTGTAGCACTAAGATCACAAGAGAATGATCCATCAATATCCTGATTCCCACCGTTTGATTCGTTATAATATAGAAAGCCCCAAGTTCCATTAACCAAGGAGATTGCAGAGGCTCTGTGTTCAGTGCGAATTTTAGATTTGAAAATTTTTCCATTGACAGAGCAATGTTCCTATACGAAGTCAAAGGAGAGTAAAATATAAAGAAATACATAAATAAAAATCTGGTCCTCACAAAATAAGAAATTGGATAGTCAACAAAACTTCTTCAAATGGAATATAATACTGGTTACCTAATGGTACTTCTTGAGGATTTTTCGTAGAGCAATAGCATTCATTGCAACATTTTCAATTAACAGTCGACATTCTTGTGCTGTGGTTTGCGGATTTCTTTTGAAACATTGGCACAAACTTATGAAATACTCTTGCATTTAGTTTGGAGCGTGAAGATGGATAATCTGACATACTCTTGAACTAAAGCATCCAGCTACATCAGAAGCTTCTTTCTTCAATTCAGAGAAGAACATCTGATCACTGTCATAAAGTTAAAGTTAGAACGTGACAACTCTGCCTTTAACATTCACAGTATCTAATACCAAGATATTGACCCAAGATTTTGGATAACATCACATTTCACCATATCTAATTGACTGGCACTAGACTTGCACATGGAATGGCTAAGCAGGTTGAATTTCAGTTTATTGCAACGGCTTTTGTTGGAAGCACTGAGCTTTATAGTGCCTCTAAAACTATTTGATTAAAGAAAGAAAATACCTAAATACTAACAAACTACGAATCCCTTCATCCCTTCAACTCAACCAATTCGTCAAACTTACCCTTCTTACCCATTCACAAAATGTCTTAACTCTCCCATCGGCCGCCACTCCTAGCACGTGCACAACTCCTCTGGTTGAACATCACTACCCCTACCCCTCCTTTAATTTATAACCATTTTTGACAATTATTCTAAAGAATGGCATTTTTGACAAAATAAATAAATGAAGAGATGGATATTCTTCATCTTTTTACCCATCTAAACAAAATCTCCAACATTAAATTAACCTAGTTCCATAACCAACCTGTTATAAAATTCCCAAAAAAGATAACTACATTATATAGAGAAAATTATGACCCAATAGGCCACTATTTCCAGTAATTTCATCTACATTTGCCAGTTAACTCAAGCCCACCCTAAAATCCCTTTCCAAACCCTAAAAATTCCAACCATTAACTAGTTACTAAAAATCTTCAACAGATTAATATCGTGCATAAAAAAGGACCTTCGCAAAGTCAGGCTGGTGACCAGGGTTGTGCTGGAATTCGGATCAGATTTCAATGTCGGCGGACTCGTCCACGATTTCTTGCATCGTGTTTTGAATAAACTCATCAAATGAGTCAAGAAGCTGACGCACCAAATCGTTCTCCTAAAAGTAGGCTCTGATCACAGCCCACGCATCCTCCTATGTCTCTTAAACTTAGTCGGAGCCGAGGAGAGGAGAAGAGAAGAGAGGAGCCTGCGAGAAGGAAGAAAGAATACCAAGTGATTGTGTGTGGCAATTTATATATACACCCAGTGACACCTTTGGCAACGTTTTGTCCAAAAAAAGCCTTTTGCAATGTTTGTCAAACTTGGCAAAAAGCCTAATTTTAGCAACGTTCAAAAAACTAGTTACTAAAAATCTTCATCAAAGGCTTTACTTTTTGTAACGTTTTTCAAATGTTGCGAAAAGTCTACCTTTCGCAATGTTCAAAAAATGTTGCAAAAGTAGACATTTCATAACGTTTGTCAAATGTTGCAAAAGTTAAAGTCTTTTGCAAAGCTTGACAAACATTGTGAAATGTGAGACCTTCCGCAACACTCAATAAACGTTGCAGAAAGGGGGTCTATCGCAACATTCTTCTAAAAAACGTTGCCAAATCTCATTTTTATTAACCAATGGCAACATTCACTTACTAAAATGTTGCCAAAAGACCCTTTTAGTAACATTTATCAATAAATGTTGCCTTTTTAGTGTTGCAAATGATTATTTTTGTTGTAGTGTAAAAAAACCCCACTTTATTACTTATCACGATCCATACACTTGCGAAATCTTACGAATAGAGGCCCTAGTTTTGGCACTTCATAATTTTGAAAAGGNTCTATTACAACATTTTTCTAAAAAACGTTGCCAAAACTCATTTATATTAACCATTGGCAACATTCACTTCCTAAAATGTTGCCAAAAGACCATTTTAACTACATTTATCAATAAATGTTGCCTTTTTAGTGTTGCAAATGATTATTTTTGTTGTAGTGTAAAAAAACCCCACTTTATTACTTATCACGATCCATACACTTGCGAAATCTTACGAATAGAGGCCCTAGTTTTGGCACTTCATAATTTTGAAAAGGTATTTAAGGTAAATTGTGATGCATTTAGGATTGGCATTGGAGGTGTTCTGAGTCAAGAGGGGTGACCAGTAGCCTTTTTCAGTAAGAAGCTATCGGGATCAAACAAGAATTATTCCAACTATAATCTCGAGTTTTATGCCATAGTTCAGTCCTTGAAGGATTGGCGTCATTACCTTATACAGAGGGAGTTCATTCATATCACTGATCATGAGGCCTTGAAGTACATCAGTAGCCCTGAAGTACATCAATGGTCAACACAAACTGAGCAGACAACATGCCACAAGTGGTATCGTACTTGCAGGAGTTCACGTTTGCACTAAGACACCAAGCTGGGAGTCTGAATTGTGTCGCAAATGCATCGAGCCGTTGCACATTACTCCTAACCACCATGAGCACCAGCGTTGTAGGATTTGAGGCATTTCTTGATATGTATGTTGCGGACCCTTCCTTCGAGAAGATAATTCAGGAGGTAACTGACAATCAACGACATGATTTTATTTTGCATAATGGCTATCTGTTTCATAGAGTACAGTTGTGCATTCCAGGTTGTTTACTAAGGCAACAATTTATTAGTGAACTTCATAACATGTGTCATTTCGGACGAGATAATACATTGGCCTTAGTGACGTAGCTCATTATATAGGACATTGTTATATGTGTCAGCAGTCCAAGGGAGGTCTTACTTATGCAGGCCTTTACACACCTTTACTAGTACCTGAAGCCTCTTAGTTTGATATCAGTATGGATTTTATAGCTTGCCGAAAAACAATGGATGCTATCCAGATCGCCTATCTTTACTTCAAAGAAATTGTGCATTTGCATGGTGTTCCTCAATCAATTACTTTGGATCGTGACACGAAGTTCATGAGTCATTTCTGGAGAACTTTATGGGAGAAGCTAGGGACACGTGGTTGAATTTTAGAAGTGCCTACCACTCCTAGACAAATGGTCAAATCGAGATGGTGAACCGGAGCTTGGGCAATCTTTTGAGGAGTCTGGCAAGAACTAAACTGAAACAGTGGCATTTGGCATTACATCAAGTAGAATTTTCCTATAACAGGTCGAAGAATAGAACCAGATGGATGAGCCCATTTGAGATAGTCTATGGTCGGAATCTATCCAGGGTGCTTGATTTAGCCTATATTCCGTGTGTGGGTCGTTTGAGCCACAATGCAAATGAGATTGCAAACCATCTTTCGGATATTCATGAACAGGTGAACCTAGCCATTCACTAAAGTAATGTCAAGTACTAGGTTCAAGCTGATAGTCACTGTCGTTAGGTACTTTTTGAAATTGGTGATTTTGTTTGGGCGGTATTAACTTGTGATCGTTTTCCTGCTGGGGAGTATAATAAGCTTAGGGAGCAGAAGATTGGATCTTATGAGGTGCTGCAAAAGATCGACAATAATGCCTATAGATTGCATCTCCCCAGAAAGTTGAAGACGTCTATTGTCTTTATTGTGAAGCACATTTTGTAGATTCTGATGACACTAATGTGAACTCGAGGGCGAGTTCTTTCCAAGTTGGGGCAACTGATGTAGGAAGATCCGAGTCAAATGATGTTGTCTAATAGCTCGTTGATGGCACTGAGATACAATGAGTTGGCGGAATAGCGCAAAAATGGCAAGTAATCAACGATCTTTCCTAATTGGGGCCGTTTTTGGACGTGTTCGATATTTTGGCCATAACTTTGGCTACGGTTATCAGAATGGCGCTCATGACCCCAATTCAGAAAGCTCTTTTGGCCCGCACATCGTTGCCATAGAGCTTTGCTCGATGTGCGTTGATTTCGAGGAAAAAGTCAGCTATTTTCTCTTTCAAATCCCCAATTTTAGTTATTTTTTTCCTTTTTTGGTAATATTTCGTTTGCTTTTTAATAATAGATTATGAACCCGATATAAGCTAGATTTTTGGGATATTATTTCTTTTATTACGTACTTTCGTTTGGCTTGATTATTAGAAATTCGCTATTTTTGGTAAAATAATGATAATTATGATTTTCTAGCTATTTAACCCGGCTTGTTGGTTATTTTCGCATGTTGGATGAATAATAAAGAATTTTCTTCTTTTCTCTCAATTTTCTCTTGTATTTTTCCTTGTTACTTATCTGCTGAAACTAGCCTACAAAATAATCATTATTCTGTCTGGCGTCACAAACTCTCTGTGATTAGCACATGTCATTCGATCATATAACTATAATGTGTGATAACATTAATGCTATAAACTTGTCTAAAAATCCTATTTTACTCTCTCGAGCAAAGTATATTGAAATTAGACATCACTTTCTAAGAGATCATGCACAAAAGGGAGATATTGTGTTAAATTTGTAAACATGGAAAATCAATTGGTCGATATGTTCACTAAACCTCTAGCCGTGATCAATTCTCACATATTCAAAGAGGTTGGTATCATTGATGAAATATTCATAATAACTGAAATCCATACTGTATGCTCTTATATGTTTTATTATTTAATATTCCCTATACGTTTTATTTAGTATGTTTTATTAACAAAAAAAGGATGTAGACGAGTCAAACGGAATGTCCGACACCTTGTCTAGTTTTACAGAAAATTATGTCCAAAATAGGTTTGTCATCCGGACGTCCAATTTAACACAATTCCAATTTTTAAATCGCGTAAGAGACCTCCTTTTCACTTCTTTCTTCTCCTTCTCTCTTATTTATCTCCCTAAATCCCCTAAATCCCCTCTATCTTCTTAATTTCTTCATTCAAATTAATCAATCAATTATCAACTTCAAAACACTTCTACACTCTACATTTCTCCAAAATTCAAATATTCATCCACCATATATTCAAAATCCCCTATCTAAAACCTAGTGAAGATTTTCAATTTTTCTCTCTTTTCATAATTCCTTCAAAAATGACGGGGTCTAAAAGAGTGGAAAGAAGGCTCTATAGCATGGTGAGACCGGCCAATCCTTTTGAAAAATCCTCAATTTTAATAGGTAAAAATGTTGATCTTGCTGATTTGACTATTGAAACACCTACATTTCATATAGAGGAATATTTTGAAAGTATGGGTTGGGTGTCTACTACGACATTAGAGGAACATGCATATATACGTCTCATGAAAGAAAACATGGTTATTGCTCTTCGATGAGATGAGATTTCTTATTTATTTAAAAATGTTTGTCTTACTATCAACAAAGTTCACATCCATGATATTCTCGAGCTTAGGATGTGTGAAATTAAATTTTTTTCTTCATAAAAATCATCCCACTTTAGAATGATATAATCCTGCCAATGCATGTCATTGGGTCACCGGGAAGAATATTGAGAATATCACAAAACTTAGTGAAAATCAATTAACTCTCCCATGTAAAGTTTTACAAAACATCATTGCACATGTCATTCTTACTCGGAAGGGTCATCAAGATGAATTAAATAATTTTGATATTTTCATTCTTGATTCCTTTCTTGTCGAGCGAGAATTAGATTTTCCAATTATTGCATTAGGTCTCATGAAGTTTGTTCATTCCATGCATCATGTTAAAGCTTTACCCTAAGGAATGATTCTTCTGAAAATTTTTAAACATTTTGATATTCCTCTAAATGATGAGACATTTGTTAAACTTCGCCCTACCAGCACCATCAATATCCAAACTCTTAAGCTGATGAGGATAGTAAAAGAACGTGGTCAATGGGTAGCACACACAAAAGGATTCAACCCCCACCTCGGGTCCTTCGACTCTACCCTTCGAGAGCGATGAGGATGATGATGCTAATGTACCACAAGTTTTGAATCCTCCTCATGACATTTCGAGCTCCAATGTTCCTCATTCTTCGGGCGGTGGCTTCACATTTACAGAGGATCACTAAAATCTTCTAAACAGTCGCATTTATTTCCTTACATCATCCGTTGACGGCATTGGTAGAATGCTTCACCAATTGCAAGTTCAACAGGCTATCATACAATCCCAACAAGATGCCATTCAAGCACAACAAAAGGTCGAATGCAAGCTCAACAGAATACCTTGTACGCTCATTTCTATGCATGCTTTCCTCCACCACCTCTTCCAAATGATGAGACATTTCTTCTATGCATGTAGGATATTTCTTTATGCTTTTATGTCTTGGATACACACTTGTTTCGTCTAGCTTATTTTCATATGGAATTTTTTTTGTGTGTTTTGGTTATCATGTGGTATTTTTAATGAAATTTCCTTGCTATCACTTGTGTCTATGGTTATTTTTATATATGCTTATCTTGTGTACTTGGATCTCCACTTTCATACTTTTTGATTATGTCAAAAGGGAAAAAATATATATAATATGATATGCATACTTGACCTGTATAAGATAGAGGAAAAACATGTATAAAAGATAGGGGAATATACAAATCATATGAAATATTTGAAGTTTTTTTTTTTCTCTCCCGATCAACGTTGCAAATCATCTTTTGTTTGTCATAATAAAAAATGGGGAAATTGTTGACCCATGGTTGGCTTCATATTTTGATCATAACAAACAAATTGTTTACATCTAACAATTGAATTCAAGTCTTCATAGCTATTGTTGCAAAGTTGATCAATTGTAGACAAAAAGAACGCTACCAAAAGACATTCAATTGACGATCAATGAAAATCGAGCATTCAAGTCAAATCGATCAAAGACGAGAACAAATTGAGCATTCACATCAAATAGATCAAAGATATTAGACTTAGATGTTTTGGATTCATACGTAAAGGTAAAATATTTTAATCCTTAGCAATGAATCATTAAAATCTCAATAGATGATTTTTTATGCATGAGAAAAAATTACTTCATAAAAACGATTGCATAAAAATTATTTTTCAAAAGGTAAGAATTTCAACTTCATATCGAAACTTTCTACAAATGTCACTTATCTTGAAAAATTAAGTGAAAACATCTTTCAAAAACCTACATTTTTCAAAACAATCAAGAAAGGAAAATCCGAGAAAACACTATCCAAGACGTTTGGTTCATTCAACCATCAAACTTTTAACCGTTCTGAATTCTAGCACACAATGAGTAGTTTGGTTGTCTAGTACAGTATGCGGACATCCGGATGGGTCATCCAATTAGTCAAAAATTTTGGTGTTATGACTATTAAAAATATGATTTCACTTTGCATTCAATAGAATACTTCTGAGAGCATTTAAGTGAGATTCTTGAGAAAATTATACTGATCTTACGTCTTATTTATCTATCTCAAATCATTTATTTTGAAAAACGTTTGATTGAATTAACTTTTGAAAATCATTCTATTCATTAAAGTTTTTTTTTTACACCTTAAGCTTTATCCATTGCTATTTATTAAAGTGTTAGCCTATTTCTCTCTTGGTATTTAATGTGATCATATCATTTATTAAGACAAAAGTTTCAAATTGTAAAATCAACTTCCTTTAAATGTGTGGGAAGTGTTGAGGTCTCGTAAAGCTCGACATTGTATAAAGAATGGTGCTCTTTGTTTGTAAATCACCGGAAGCATTAAAAAAGATTGGATTTCACCATAAGTCATTCGACATAGTGAAAAGGCATTGCTAGTGCCGGAGAGCATAGTAATGAAGGATGCACATCATTACATTGGATCGAACCTCAACAATTATATCGTTTGCATCATCTCTTCCTTTCACTTATTTCTTTTATATGTGTGCTTATTCTTTGAATTAATCTATAGTCTTTACTTGCTTAAATTTAGAATAATTCTTCGAAAAAGTTTTAAAAACCAATTCATCCCCTACTGGTTAATTATTCTTAGGGCTATAAACATCAACTTTAGAATGAAGAAAATAAACCCAAGTAAATCGACTATAATTGTCAATGAATGTCACAAAGTACCAGTACTAAGCATAAGAAAGAATAGGACTCATACCCCAAATATCAATATGAATCATCTTAAATCTCATAGAAGCTCGATACTCCGTATAGGAATGGTAAGGATTTATTTTACCCAGTTTACAAGATACACAATCAAAAGACGAGTGATGAAGAAAACTCATTCGTATTACTCAAATAACCATGTTTTATTAAACGTGACAAAATAATAGAATTTGGATATTCTAATTTCTTGTGCCGCGAATGGCCATTAGTAACAACAATAGGAGGACTAGAAAATGACTGAAGAGGAAAGAACATCCGACTTTAGGTCCCTTCGTTATTACCTACCCCGACACTTGCTCTTGTACACGACAATTATCATGATCAAAATAAAGCACAATTATCGTCCACCAATTGGCCAACAGAAATTAAATTGGCAGATAAATTAAGAGATACAAAATCATCAGTACAAGAAGCCCTCAAATTTCCAACTGCTGTAATAGGAAGAGTATTGCCATTTGCCATCTGGATATGCTTCTTCCAGATTACCAGTCATGTGATTGGAAGCTGCATGATCAATTAACCAAGGAGAGGTGACTAGTTTTTTCTTACCTTGGAGACCAAGTGCCGAGAAAGGGGAAATAATCATTTGTTGAACATGTTGGGGTGTAAGAGTCAAAGATCCTGGGGTATCCAATTGGTCCGAAGATACAATCGCACGATTGGGCTGAACAATAGTATGGAAAGCATGAGCAGATCGATCTTGAGGTTGCACACGGAAATCATTGATAATATGGCCTTCCTTTTTGCAACAATTACAAAATTTCTTGTTGAATTGTGTCGAAATTCCTTGCTACTGTAACACTGTCGAATATTTGGAATTTCCTTTCCCTTGAGCTGCATAGGCCACATTGACCATCTCAGTACTGACGGTGTCTTCGGTGATCCCAAGTTCTGAAGCGAGACGTTGTTCCTCACATAAGAGTTCCCCCAAGCGGACATCCAAGGAAGGTACAGGATTGCGATTGATTAACCTAGCACGTGCACTTTCATACTTGGGTCGTGGCTTCATCAAGAATTGATCCTGTTGGCTTTTATAATGAACCTTTTGCAAGGCTGCTAATGCTTCTTTAGAAACCTTAGACTGCACCAACTCAGAATAATCACTCCATAAATTAAGAGAGCCTGAATAAAACTGTTCAATCGATAGATTTCCTTTCTGTAATTTCCAATATCCAACTCCAATGGAAATTTTTGTGTAGAATTATCTTGATAATAAGTTCTTCGAATGTAATCCCACATCTCCTTAGAGGTCATGAATGCACGAAGATTGTTTACAAATTTGGTTAAATTGAATTCAGTAGCCAAGAAACAATTTGAGCATCCTTGCTATCCCATGAACTAAGCTCCTAAGGATGTGTAAGAGCTTGAAACGATCCATCCACATGACCCCATAATTCTTTGCCCTTAACGAACACCTTGAATTGAAATTCCCAATTAAAGTAGTTTTTGCCATTAAAATGAACAATTGAATTTTCTCATGACATGATAATTCAAAATCTAATAATTACTGTCAACAGCCTAACTAAATAAAGTAGCACCATCCATTTGGGCAGCACCAGTAATCATGTTCTTAAAATAATCACCACGTTTAGGCCAATCCACATGCTGATTATGTTAGGAAAATATAAAAGTGACAAAATTAAAAAAAATAAAAAAAAGTGACACAAAACACTCAAAAAGTGACACAAACTCAAACAAAGTGACAAACACCAAAATAACACCATCCATTTGTGCGGCACCAGTAATCATGTTTCGGGACAATCCACATGATGATTATGTTTGGCAAAAAAATATAACATATTATGTCACTTTTTTATCTTTTTGAAAAAGTGACAAATATTAAAAAAAAAAGTGAAAAAAACTTAAAAGGTGACAAAAAATCTAAAAAAGTGATACAATGTCACTTTTAAAAGTTTATTGTCACTTTTTTATTAACAATTGACATACAATGTCCAACAACTACTTGCATAAAATTGATTCCATGCAAACACAATCATACAAACATAAATCATTTTTACTGATTAGGAAATTTTTTCTTGACACCACAGTGACATAACATATAATCAATAGAAAGTTTGTTTGAGCTATCTTATAATTTGTCTTTCAAAGCCCAAAATATAGTCTTAAGTTTTTCTTCACAGATCATAACCCGTCTCTTTCTATAAATCAAGAAAATCCCACCTCTCTCATCCCTCTCTCAGCAACCTATGCACACACACTTTTGTATCCATCTCATTCTCAAGCATTAACCACAAACAAAATGTGTGGAGGTGTAATTATTTTCGATGAAACCATCATCAACAAGAGAGGAAAATTAACCACAGAAGAATTGTATCTATATATATATGTGCATTAGGCTTTTGATGAATCCCCCCTCCCCTTCAATGATTGTGTGACAATTTTGTATTGTGCAAAGCAGCTCTTATTTTTGCAGTCGAATGAAAACACAATCAACGAAACCGGCAATATCGACGTCGGTGACAAAACGGGTAACATTTATTCTTCTTAATTTTCATTTAAAATTCTCACTTTGTTCGAATCTTTCGGTAAATGAGTGCTTTATGAGTTTCATGAAACCCAAAAACTATCTATTGTTGGAAGCTTAAACAAATAACCAAGATGCCAAAACCCACAAGCCAAAATTTACAAGCCCTAAATCAAACAAAGCATAAAACGGCGCCCAAAGTAAAACTTACATCCATCCCTAAGATTCTCTTCTCAGAACTATTTGGGTATGTGGTCAAATGATTTCTGAGTTAGTGGGGACTTATACCCACATCTCTTAAATGCAATTTTTCTGGGCTTAGCAGTGAATATGAGCTTCAGACTATGAAGAAATGAAGAAAAATTATAGCTACTCATTTCACTAGTCCCGGACGAGAGAGGTGAAAGTAACAAAGCAGAAGCCCCCATGTGAGATTATTACAGATCTTTTAAGAGAACCAGATCATACAACTAACTCAAAATTGCACAAAATTCCTCAAGAAGAAACCCTTCATCCTAGGCCAATTTGATTATTCGGGGATGATGATGATTTGCTTCCTTGATCCTCCAATCATTTCTCTCTCTTTTCATTGAATAATGCTTTACATTTTGGAACTTGAGATTTTGACGTATAATTTACGTTTGGAATTATTTAATTAGATTAAAGTGTATTTTTCAAATTTTGTTCCTTACGGCCGTACTGGGCCTAATTTCCCCATCTAATTAAATATAAGCCCACTCAAATAATTAAGAGCCAATTAAAAAACTAAAAGGCCCAATTCAAGGAAAAGCCCAAACAGCCAAACAAAACACCAATTATTCACGACACCTACATAAATTATTGTGATCGTGTCTCCAACCCGCCTAGCTATTCGCTGAAGCTCGGCGAAAGTCCTAAGAATTCATTGACAGTCAAATAAAATTTGTCGAAAGCCCCTAGATTGACGGCTCCAAGAACAATGTCTCTGACACCCAAAAAGAGGGATCGTTGGCTTGGTGAAGTTTTTATTCTAGTTTAGTACCTAAAACTAGGTATGTCAACGAGTCGAGCCAAAACTCGAAGATCGAGCACGGCTCAAGTAAAAATGGTTCGGGCTTTTGCTCGGTCGGCTTTTGCTCTGGCAAAAAAATTAGGCTCAACCCGAACTTTTGGCTTGGACATTAGCGAGCCAACTCGCTCGTTTTTCATTTTTAAATTCATGACAAACCTAATTTTTTTTAAAGAATTTAAAATTTGTGCGACTTATACTAATAAATTAAATAAAATTTACAACAATTTTCCTTTTTTTAAGGCTTGGGACCGACTGCAATCAATGTAGACAAAATTGAAATTGTACACAAATAAAATATTTCATGTACAATTTTACTTAAATTTAAAAATTACATATTTTTTTAAACTAATCAATTTAAAAATGGTAATTGGCGCAAAACGTCTCTACTTTTGAGGGTTTTGTTGAAAACGTCCCTACCTTTCATTTTTTGGCGGAGAACGTCCCTACATTTTACATTCTTTGCGCTGAACGTCCTTTTTACCAATTTCTAACATAAAATGATCAGTATAACCTCCTATATAAATAAACAAAAAAGAAAAGAAAAGAAAAATAAAGAATAAATTGCAATTTGCTCCTAAACTTTTTTAAAATGCAAATCAGTCCTATCAAATTGCCTATCATAAGTGGTGGGCTGATTTGCATTTTTAAAAAAAGTTTAAGAGCAGATTGCAATTTATTCTTTTTTTTTCTTTTTTTTTATTTATATAGGAGGGTATATTGGTCATTTTATGTTAAAAATGGTGAAAAGAACGTTCAGCGCAAAGAATGTGAAAGGTAGGGACGTTTTGCGCCAGTTATCCATTTAAAAACATACAATATCCTATCATTGGATGTGTTGCAACTATTTGGCCATTATATTGTCAATTTGTTCTTTAGTACGTAATTTCACACATTCCTAGTCCTTCAAGCATATTAAAGCCTACAATATACCTTCTTTTAGTTTGATCGTTCATATGATAAAACTCGATCACTTAAATTAAATGTAGCATTCGATGCTACTGTAAACATCGTGGGTGTTAGTAGATCATGTGTAATTCTTGATACAATTGGATATTGCCTTTTATTATACATCCATCATGATGGAGGACTAAATTCTTGTAATTCTTTTGGTTGTAACACACTACGAATATGCACGCACATACACCTTGCGAACCCAGGGAGAATTTCAAGATTTTTTCTATGGACACCCATTGCTCTAGATATTTATGAACTAAAACTAATGAGGGAACACTAGTATTGATGTCTCAATAATTTCACATATCATCTTCATTTGTTGAAATATTTCTTGAAAAGGAATTTTGAGAAGTAGAATTGTCGTGACCTCTTTTTTTTTTCAACATAATAGTTATACATTTCACATAACATAGTGCATATGTGATAATTTCACATTTATGAAATTTGATATCCCCATTATAGTAGCTTTTGTGCCAATTAAATTAAGTCAAGGGTTTAACACCGAAGCTAAAAGAAATAAAGAGGGCAATTATTCCCAATATTTAGGAAATTTTTACTCCACAGAGTAGACTACATCAACGAAAATTAACAAAATCCTATATTTATGAAATATATGTTAAATGTAGAAAAAAGGTGTTGTAAAACAATTGAAGATGTATGGTAATAAATACCTCTACATTCTTTTGTGACATCAAAAAAAGGTTTTAAGAATTTCTTTACACTAAATGCAATAGACCATTCTCAATCTTCCAAATTATTTTCAAGTTCATATGTATACCTACCATTATAATATAGTAAAATAACTTTATCATAATTTTCATATAACTATAACATAAAATATGTAAAATTCCATCTATGTGTTACATCAGTGGCAAATGATTTATCTTGTAAGCTATACTCTGCACACAAACTATTAAATGCTTGTTTTCTTGCTAGTTATACTGTAATAAAATTTACTACTTGTCTAATTTTATTTAAAGGCACTCTTATATGTTTTAGTCCATATTTTACAATTAAATTGATAATGTGACATACACAACGTTGATAGAAAATAAACTTTCAAATGTAGGGTTAAGATCATTAAAAAAAAATTTCGAAAACAACTTTATTCACATTAGTATTATCAAAAGTAAAACTTCAAACAATTTCATGCATACCATATTCTTAAATAATATCTTTTAAAACAATGTATATGTTAATGGTATTACGAGGATATTCTACACATTTGAATACACTAATCCTTTTATGTAGAAGCCACGGGTGATCAATGTAATGAGCCTTAGCAGCAATATAACATTAGTAAAAGTTTTAGACCTTCAACAGCAACGTGTTTTCTTTTGTTATATAATTTTATAGTATATAAACGAAGAGTATTTCTACAATAAGAAGTATACCTAGGTCGAAGATAGTTCTGCACGAGTCGGGCAAAGTGTATTGAGTCTATTATCGTAAGCAGCATCTCTGTTGCAGCTACACATGCAGCCATTTTTTCACAAAATCTTTCCTATGAATATACAAATATGAAAAGAGTAGAACCAAGACCTTCATAGACTAGTTTGGTCTATTTTGGGTCAAAACCTACTAGTTTCGCTTTGCAACTCCTTAATACGTGCATATTCAAATGTACTGTGTTTGAATGGTGCTTACAACTGAGTTCTTTGCCACTTTAATTGCAATATGCTTTCCAAAAAAATAACTCTATTTTGAACACCAACTTTTTTACGTGTCATATTGCCAACAATCTAAGGATATACTTTTTTCGACCATTTAGTCTCGATTACTAATTCCTCTTCAACGTCCTCCAAATCAGTTGGAACATTTTGAGATGCATCATAGTTAGATGCAGTACTTGAACTGGCCTTAAACTGATTAATCTCATCACCAATAAAATTCATCTATGGCTATTATAACAAAATATACTGAATATTATAGTAAAAGAAATTGAATATTAAAGCAAAGAAATTGGTTGATTGAAGTAATTGATACGAAACTCAGAATTTTACCTCATATATATATATATATATTCAACCCAATTTGAATTTCAAATTGAAATTTAAAATTTGAAAATTGACATGATTTAACATTGTTAATACTGATAGTATTAACACAACACGGGCAATATGCGCTACACGCTTCCTGTAGCAAGGTAGCTACGGCCAGTAACAAGGTAGTTGTAGTTGCCTTGTTGCAGGCAAGCTGCAGATTTGACTTTTTAATTTTTTTAATTGTAATTTAAATTTTTGTTTTAAAAGTTTTGCAATTTTTATTTTAGTTTATTTTTGTGGCTCGACTTGTCACGGGCATAAAATAGCCTGTGACACGAGCTGGCTCTGGCTCGAGTTGACGCCCCAAAATCGGGATCATTCCGAGCCACGAGCAAACAAAATCGCGAGCCACATTTTCACCCCCACATAAAGCCAGGTATGAGCCTCATTGTAGAAGCCCAATTATGAGAGGAATCGCCCAACCAGAAAGCACCTTTTTATTCATTCGAAATACCAAAAGAACTCAGTTTAAACTAGAGAGCTCTGATAACAAAAGAACTTAAAGCCTGTTTGGTGGAGCTAAAAAGCCAATCAAAATTGAAAATATGACCGTTATTGGGTCTCACTCGTTTTTCAATTTTAATCCGATTTTAATCTTTATCAAACACACTCTTAGTTTATATAAAAGAATTTACAACTATCTAATTATACAATGAAGTCTCCTATTCAAGGAATTGCAAAATTGTGTACAATCAAATTTTCTAATTGGAGAAATATAATCAATCTTCTACTTTAGAATATCGGACAACTCATGACAATATGTACTCTTTTTGTTTATCAAACAACCGAGAACAACATGATCTTGTAACATTACACCAAGTAATAAACTGAAAAAAGAAAGAAGAAGAAGAAGAAATTTTGAAATTTCAAATGAGGGATTCGAGAGAGAAAATGAAGAGTGCACAAAAAATGTATCTGCTTTCTCTCAAAGGTCAATACAATGAAGCAAAACAAAAGCCAGATGAAGCATTTAAGATTTCAGTCCAGGACCAGAAGTAGATCTAACAATGTCACAATATAGTCAACTCTTCAACTAAAAGAAACACAAATAACAAACACGACTTTAGCACAATTTTGGAAGCACACACTTCACATGTGCACAACACAACACGACACAGTGCATTTGAGGTAACAATTTTTATATATTTGACATAATTTCGGTGATAAGACATACGAGGGAACAAAGATTACATTTGAAATCACTTTTCGAAGAGACATAGCAAACTATATTAATTTTATACATATTTATAAAAAATGGCCCAAATGGTGACATTATGTTACTTTTTATCATAGTCAATAGCCCAAATGGCCCACACAATAGGTCAGATAATTTGGCCTCACATGAGGACCAGACCCAGATGCAGGAAATACTATTGAAAGTAAACAACACAATTTTTTCATCTTATATTTATGCATTTACTATTGATTTTGGTCAAATATCATTGAGGAACAACGTTTTAGGATGAGTATAAATCGTAACATTGATCGAGTTCTCCAATATCTCTTCCATTTTTTCAAATAAAAATTACATTGAAAAATCTACCATCATAATATAAGTACGCAGTTATTATCGTATCGGTCCAAAAACTCGCTAATTGATCTTTACAGTGCTTACTCTATCAATTAGATTTTTTTATTTTTTTTTTTTTTCCATAGAAAAA
>CAIGRH010146705.1:0-10715 GCA_903798295.1 Fraxinus nigra | reverse complement strand
GGGGCCGCAATTTTCCCTTCAAACATATTTAGTTATATATTTTTCCCATAATTTAGTGTTATGCCCACATTAAGGATTAATAATAGAAAATATTATTAGAAACATTTTCATTTATGATAGGGAAAATTGTAGCCGAGGTATCAAACCTTTTAGTTTTTTTGTAGATTTTGCCCAAACTTTTCATTTGTACCACACACGTACCAAACGTTTCAAAAATATGTATCGGAAGTTCAAATGGACGGTTTCTATCCAGTTGACCGTTAGTTGACCAAAAATAGTAGATTTTGACCAATTTTGACAAAATTAGGAGGGGTAAAATCGTAACTTAGCAATTTCCTCAATTTCTTGACAATCTATACCATAATTTCCTAAATTTCTTCACTCTATAGTCCACACATTCATCTTTCCCTTCGCTCATCACTTCGTTCATCACTACTAGGTTTTCCGCTTCTACTCCATTAGTAGTAGCTTCTACTTCCAGAATCTCTTCCTCCGTCGTCGATGTCGTTGGATTGAGGAGGAGTCCATGTCCGTATATCGCGTTTTGTGCTTCCAAGTTTAGAGGAATGAAGGAGATGTAGACGAGAAAAAAAAGCGGTGCAGGTACAGCGGTAACAATGTCGTCCAAATCCTCATACACCATGAGCCTTTGTCATCTCGGACTTTCCTTAATGCTCGATTTGAACAATGTAGTCATTTATTTCTCTTGATGCAACTTAGATAGGAAAATTGAATTATTGGAGCCAGGCGAACCTCGAGCAAAGTTATATGACCATGGGTAACCATTTGATTGCTTCAATTGAGGTTAGAGCAGTTCGATGAGTCTTTGTGGCTGCAATTTATAATGTTTGGGTTCTGAGGATATCGGTGGTGGCCTGCGGTGTGTGCAAATGGTGATGAGTGGAGTGGGAGGAAGAATGGTTTTTGTATATTTATTTTTATTTTTTTGGGTTTTTAATAAAATCTACGGTGGTGGTGGTGATGGCGGCGGCACTGTTGATGTTGGGAAGGAGAAACTAATTATAAGTTTTTTATTTTTTATTTTAATTTATTTAATGAGAAAATTCTCAAGTTACCATTTTACCTCATCCTAATTTTGTCAAAATTGGTCAAAATCTACTACTTTTGGTCAACTGGACGGAAACCGTCCATTTGGACCTTCGGTGCATATTTTTGAAATGTTTGTTACTGTAGGTGGTTCAAATGAAAGGTTTGGGCAAAGTCTGCAAAAAAACTAAAAGGTTTGGTACCTCGACTGCAATTTTTCCTTTATGATATATCATATATTTATTGAAAATTGTAGAAAATCTTCCTCTTTGAAACCTTTTGTGCGAAAATCCCCTACCATCAAATTTGCCGATAAAAAGAGTAAAAATGCCAAAATTAAAAAGTAACAATTGCAAATTTAGTATCAAAACTTTTTATTCTTTTACAAATTATACCTAAAAAATTCTGTGTACCACCTACAATCCCAAACTTTTAAAACTTTATTTTCCACCTCACCCCACTTCATCTTCTTCCTGAAAACTTTATTATTTTATTTAATCCCTTCATAAACTCTCCTAACTCTCTCAACCCAAATTCCTCATTTCTTTTTTTCAGTCCTAACTTTAAAACCCTCCTACTCCAATAATTGCCATTTTTTCTCTTTTTGATCACGTCGAGCATGATGATTGTTTCATGGTTTTAGTATGAATTGGAGATGGGGTTTTAGTGTTCTGTTCAATGAAAGATTTTATTTTTGTTTTGGAATTCTTATATACCATTTGATTGTTGTCATGATTATTAGGATTATAATATGGCTATGATTGGATTCTTTTTTGCTTTATGAAGTGCATGATTTGAATTTCCCCCTTTTCAGATGTATTCTAGTTATATGTCTGAATCTTCCATGGACAATGTTAAAATTTCTTTCTACTTCTCACCTCACGAGTTCTTTCCCATAAATTTTGTATTCCGAACAAAAAAATCTCTGGAAGATACAAAAAAACTTGTAAAAAGAGTGTTGGTTTGCATTTATGCCTACTTAGTTGCTGGATTGAGTGATATTATAATTTGCAGTTCTCCAAATCCTCATAAGAATATAGCAGAAAGTTTTAAAGGTTTGGGGTGAGAAGAAGAAATGAGAAATTTTGGATAAGAGATTTAGGAGGGTTTTGGAAGGGATTAAATAAAATAATAAAGTTTTGGGGAAGAAAAATAAAGTGAGGTGTGGTGAAAAATAAAGTTTTAGAAGTTTGGGATTGTGGGTGGTACATAAAAAAAATTGGATATAATTTGTAAAAGAATACGAGGTTTAGATACTAAAATTCCAATTATTACCTTTAATTTTTGGCATTTTTACTGTTATTAACGGCAAATTTGACGGTAGGATCACACAAAATGTTTCAAATAAGGGATTCTCTACTGTTTCCAATAAGTATGAGGTATATTGCAAATAGAAACGTTTCTAAGGGGATTTTCTGCTATTAATCCCCCACATTAACTATTAGGTTCAAAAATGGCTCTAATTAATATTGGAAAAAAAAAGTGGAAAAATATGTACGACTTTTGATATCTAAGCCCTCTTTAAGATGATGACTTTTTCCAGACCTTGCTCATATACAGGGTGTTTAGAAAACACCCCATACCTAGACGACACATTTTCACATCTTTTACTATATTGATCCCAATGATACCTCACATGGGCATTTGCCAATTTAGAGCATGTTTGATCTCCATTAATTTCAAAATATTTTTCTTTTCTTTTCTTTTCAACCACACATTTTCAATAAAATAATATTATATGCAAATTCAGAATTTTTCTTATTTTTTAACTACACATTATCCATCAAATCACTATTTCAAAATGCATTTTGGCAAAACAATGAGGCTCAAACAGGTACTTAAGAGAAAAAATTGATGGGAAATGCATTTATGAGGCTCATTCCACCTTTACGTGTCTATCCTTTGGTACTTTTTATTTATTTATTTGCATTTGAAATTTGTTCCTATGTTTCATTCCGTTTATGTTTTCCTAGTAGAGTGGTATGATTGGGTTGCTCATGCATTCCACAAACATTTTTGCATCATCTATAGATTGCAGGCTTGGAATTGCAAGTTTGTAGTATGTAATTGGAATTTTTAGCTATTATTTATTTCAGCTATAATGTTAAAAACCAGCACGAGGGAGAAAATGCATTTCCAACTATTATTTATTTCAATGTTAGTCACTGATAACCTCCATATCCGAGCTCGAGCTTTGATGGGCCCAACCTTAGGCCCCCACACTTGGCCCAATTAGATGGACCGTAGAGTTCGAGGTCAAGGCCCGGGTGCGGGATGATCCACCTATCCCTACCCACTTATCCCATCGACTTTCGTATACGACAAGTACAAACTCCTAGTTTAGCACAAGTTCATTCCCCAACTTCTACAATTCTAATAGAACTCAAACACCCATAATCAACTATGGAAAGTTCAAACCTTCTAGGACTCCACCATCACCCTCTATAAGTATGTAACCCTACCTCATCATTCAGGTACGTCTTTACAGCATTCAACATAAGTTTGTTGAGCACTTAACTGACTTAAGCATCAGAAGGACGGCGATGACACACCTCGACGCCTTTGTTTCATGTATTGAAGTTCAGATCCAACAGAGTTCTTACATTCGGTTCGAGTTGGCCCATGTACGAATTTTGGTAGCATCATTGGCACCGTTTGTGGAAACTGCTACCAGAAGCCATGGTTAACACACGCTCAAGACATCTTCTAACCAGCTCATCTGCACCTAACCAACCTGCCGCTACAGATATCCCGCTCCCCTAGGAGGTTACATCTAAGAAACCACCGCAATAGCTAACAGCAATAGCTCCAGCCATGTTCGAAGAACTTCGTCAACAAGTGACCGCATTGACTTGGCTACTACATGAGAGAGGTACCCCTCCGATACCATCTCCTCTAAGTGGTAACACCGCGGATGCTCGTGTCCCAGACCCTAGCTATGGTGAAGCTGACACACCAGGCCAACCTCAGGCACCCATCGATTCGAGATCGATTGCAATAGACTAAGCCGATTTAGCAAGGATTATTCAAGAAGGAATCATGACCAAGATGCTTCAGAAATCCCAAGCAACAATAGGTTTCACCCCTTTACCCTAGAAGTTTTGACGTATCCTCTACCGGATCATTTCAAGTACCATCGGGTGAAAGAATATGATGGGACTACTAACCCCACCAACCACCTCAACATATACACCGACATTATGAACCTACAGTTCGCACTCGACGCTGTAATGTGCAAAGCCTTTCCTCATACGTTAAGTAACGCCGTCCGAGATTGGTTTTCCACACTAGAGCCCAACTCCATATCCTCTTTTTCAGACTTAGCCGACAAGTTCTCCTAGTTCTATGCAAGTAGCAAACGTATCAGGAAGACTGCCGGATCACTCATGCAGATGCGCCAAGGACCTAACGAGACTCTTCTCAATTTCATGACCATGTTTAATAAGGAGAGACTTTTGATCCCGGACCTACATATCACAGTCGCGGTCTCTGCCTTAACGTACGTCGTAAGATGTGAGGCGTTCAAAATGTCTCTGTCAAAGACACCTCCCAAGTCCATAACCAATCTGCTCACCAGGGTGGAGAGGTACATTAACATGGATGAAACAATGTTTCTAAGGAGAGATGGCCTACCAGCGAAGAGGTCCAATCTAAAGAGGCCCATGAGTCCACCCAACGTACAGATCTTTCTTGAAGCAAGTCCAAGCAGGAAGCCCTCCCGACATCCTTCACCCAATTGAACACCACGAGGTCGAATATCTTGATGGAAATCAAGGATCTTAAAGAGCTGAGGTGGCCTCCCAAGCTGCAATCTTCACCCAAAGCCCGGGATAAAAGCAAATATTATAACTTTCATAAAGACCATGGACACACAACGGAAGGATGCATTACCTTGAAGCGGGAGATCAAGTCTCTCATCAGGAGTGGTTTTCTAGGTACACATGTCAGTCGAGATAAATGCCAGCAGAACAATCAGAATAAGGAGAAACCCCTTGCTAGTGGAAGAGACCAGCAACCAACTGCAGGAACCATTAACATTATTATCGGAGGGACAGCCTCATGAGGGGACTCTAGCAACGATCGAAAGCAATATGCGAGACAATATCCTCAGGTCTTAAACATGGATATCAGCAATATAGTAGGCATAACTTTCAGATCGAAGGATTTGGAGGGCGTGTCTTTCCCTCACGACGATGCCCTGGTTATATAAGCAATCATCGGCAACTTTGAGGTGAATAGGATTTTGGTTGACAATGATAGTGTGTCTAACGTGTTATCATAGGAAGCTTTCAGTAAAATGGGCATTTCAGCAGAGCGGCTTAAATCCGTCAGAACTCTCATTCAAGAGTTTAGAGGAGGTATTGTCGTTCTGGATGGTGTAGTTAGTTTACCTTTTACCTTGGGATCAGAATAGAGGTAGGTACTCAGATTACGGCGTTCCAGGTCATTCGTGCTCCCATGGGTTACAACGTTTTACTTGGAAGACTGTTGTTGAATGGGATCAAGGCGATCGTATCAATATTTTACCTAGCAGTAAAATTTCCTATGAGCATAGGGGTTGGAGTAGTTCGAGGAAGCGAAGCAATGGCTAGACAATGCTATGTCACCAGTGTTCGGGAGATCAGGTTCGACGTCATGCAGTTGTCCGAGACGGAGCTAGAGCTCGACCACCGGGAAAGGCTCGCACCAGTGGAAAAAATGGATGAGATCGAGCTCAAGCCTGGCATGAAATTTACTATTGGTTATGTTCTTGAAGACATCACCAGGGGTCATCTTATTGGCTGTTTGACCCACAACATTAATGTATTTGCTTGGAGTGTAGAAGACATGCCTGGAATAGATCCCGCAATTGCAGTACATAAACTCAACATAAACCCCGGGGCGAGACCTGTAAAGCATAGGAGGAGACAGTTCGCGCCAGAACGGCGGGATGTCATATGAGAAGAAGTAGCAAAACTCATTGGTGCCAATTTCATACGGGAAGTTCAATACCGTGATTGTCTCGCCAATGTGGTCCTAGTTAAGAAAGCCAATGGGAAGTAGAAAGTCTATATCGACTTTACAAATCTAAACAAAAGCATGCCCTAAGGACAGCTATCCCCTACCTCGAATTGACAATCTTGTAGACATCACCTCGGGTCATAAGTTGTACAACTTCCGGATGCTTTTTTGGGTACCATCAAATTCTAATGTCAGATGAGGACTAGGAGAAGACCTCGTTTATGGCAGATTCGACCATTTACTATCATAGGGTCATGCCATTCGGGTTAAAAAATACGGGAGCTACATATCAGAGACTTTTGAATAAGGTTTTTGCCAACATGATAGGGAAGAATGCTGAGGCATACATGGACGACATGGTTGTTAAGAGCAAGCAGGTAGATTGTCATGTCTCGAACCTAGAAGAGGTATTCGCTACACTACGGAGGTACAATATAAAGCTAAACCCCGCTAAGTGTGCATTTGGAGTGGCTTTCGGTAAGTTTATGGGATTCATGATCACACATAGAGGGATAGAGGCAAATCCTAACAAGATACAAGCCTTGGTGTCCATGGAACCCCCGAAATGTAAGAAATATATACAGAAACTAACAAGTCGGGTAGCAGCACTTAAAAGGTTGTATCTGGGCCAGCAGATAGATGCTTCCCATTTTTTAAAATTCTAAGAGGAACCAGAGTTTTGTTTGGAGTGAAGAGTGCAATACAGTCTTTCAGGAGCTCAAGAAGGCATTGGCTGCCCCGTCTATTCTCACCAAACCAGAACCTAGTGATACGTTGTTGCTATATTTGGCCATCTCTGAGAACGCGGTGAGCAAGGTCCTGTTGAAGGAAGTTGGAAAGGTCCAGAGACCAATACACTGCGTGAGCAAAGTACTCCTTGATGCCAAAACATGGTACACATTGGCTGAACAACTTGCTCTTGCCTTGGTGGTTGCGACCCGAAAACTCCGTCAATACTTTCAGTCACATCCAATTGTTGTACTCACTGATCAGCTGCTAAGACACATACTTCAGAAACCCGACGTCTCCGGAAGATTACTTAAATGGGCAATTGAGCTAGGGGAGTTCGATATAGAGTTCAAACCACGACACGCAATCAAAGCACAAGCAATGACAAATTTCATTGCAGAACTTACACCAAGAGCTCGGGGGCCAGAAGATGGTGACCCGAGCAAGACCTTGGAGTTGGCGTCATTCTGGCATTAGAGTTGGCACATGATTTGGGGATCGAGAACGTCCAGCTGTTCAGTGACTCGCAACTTGTGGTTGGCCAGACCGACGGTACTTTTGAGAGAAAAGACAAGAAAATGAGCTTATATTGTTTAAAATCGCATGACCTCTAGAAAATGATCTTATATTGAAGAGCTGCAAGGTGGTTAAAATTGCTAGAGCCGATAATTCAAAGGTCGATGCCCTATCACGATTGATGTTCATGGGGATAGACGGACTAGACAGAATGGTGCACGTCAAGATAGTGATAGAGCCAAGCATCAACTCAAAACCGACCATTATGGATATCGATCACGAGCCCTCTTGGATGGTCTCGATAATGGAATATCTAAACGGTGGAAACCTTCCGTCTGACCCCCGGGAGGCAAGAAGCATTAAGACAAGAGCATTGAGTTATTGTATTATTGGGGGGATCTTGTTTCACAGAAGTCTTACGCTGCCCTACCCAAGGTGTCTCAAGCCCTCCGAGTCTCTCCAAGCCATAGTAGAAGTTCATGAAGGCGTATGTGGAAACCATCAAGGGGCTTGTACTCTTGCCTACAAACTCATAAGGTACGGGTACTACTGGCCTAACATGAAGAAAGACGCATTGGACTACATCAAGAGGTGTGACAAGTGCCAGAAATTTGGTAATGTGATACATGCTCATGCCGAGGAATTAACATCCATCCCATGTGCAGCCCCTTTAGAGCAATGGGAAGTCAATATCCTTAGGCCTGGGGTCAGCTAAAATTCATCGCTGTAGATGTGGAATACTTTACCAAGTGGGTAAAAGCCGAACCTTTGGCAACCATCTTAGAGCCGAAACTCAGGTCATTCGTGTGGAGGTCAATTGTTTGTAGGTTCAGGATACCTAAGGTATTAATAACGGATAATGGGAGAAAATTTGACAACATACAGCTCGAGCTCCTTCAACTTGACTCGAGCTACTTGGCCCAACATCGACCTCGTAACACATCTCGAGCTCATTACAAATAGGACTCGAGCTACTTGGCCTATCACCGGCCTCGTAACACGTATCAAGCTCTTTCAACTTGACTCGAGCTACTTGGCCTACCATCGGCCTCGTAACACATCTCAAGCTCCCTCAACATAACTCGAGCTACTTGGCTTATCATTGGCCTCGTAACATGTCTCGAGCTCATTACAAATCGGACTCGAGCTACTTGGTCTATCATTGGCCTCGTAACACATCTTGAGCTCCTTCAACATGAACTCCAACTACTTTCCAAAATTCAGCCAAGTAGTACACTCGAGCTCTATCAATATAACCTCGAGCTAATTGGCAACCATAAGCCAAGTAAAACGCTCGAGCTGTAGAAAACCAACCAAGTAAAAAACGCTCATCTCGAGCTAGTCGTCATAAGAACAAACCAAGTAAAACGCTCGATCTACTCCCTAAACATCCGATCTAATCATCACTCTCGAGCTTATTCTAAAAATAAGAACAAGCCAACACTCAACCTAAGGGTCTATGGCAGTACTCGAACAAAGATTAACCTCAAGGTTGGTCGTACATTACACAAGTTAAAAATGAATGAATGAAAGAAGACGTGAGCTAAAAGGAAAATATCGATCATTTAATAGACCAAGGTCTGGCAATGTACTTAGTTACATTTTTTAACAAAAAGTAGAATAGGGGAGGGGTCCAAATCTAAGTCAACCGGGGCTGGGGAATCAACGTCGTTGGGAGTATCAGCCTCTTCATCGGCTTTATCTTCGACCTTAGACTCTGACAACTCGAGCTTGTTTGCAAGCTTGTTAATCGACCTCAACTCCTTGATAACAGGCCTGGATTCCTCGGGCAGCTTGGTCCTCAAAAGAGATCGGGCCAATCTCAGGCCATAATGGAACAACCCCGCTCCGTATTGCCCCATCAAGTTCTCGAACTTATCTGATTTTTTGAAATCTTCCACAGCCTGAGCTTGTGCCTTGGACAGTTCCTCCTCAAACCGCTTGTTGGCATGCATGAATTCGAGCTTCGCCTCGTCGATAGTGATAGCAACGAGGCGGGTTCGAAGCGGGGCACCCCCGCCCCACCAATCCTCGCCCTTGTCCCGCCCCCGCCTTTGACGGGGCGAGGCGGAGACGGGGACGGGGCCCATTTTTGCCTCATTTAATGCCCCATTTAGTTTTTTTTAACCAAAAATTTTCAATTAAATACAATTCAAAATTTTATAATCTAAAGCAAATAATACTTCAAATAATTACATCAATATCCAAATCAAACAATGAAAACAAACAATGTCCAAAATTAAACAAACAACGTTCAATTTTTATTTTTTATTTTTTTTAACTAGGCGGGGCGACAATCCCCGCCCCGCCAACCCGTCGGGGCAGATTTTTTTCGCCCAATTCGAGGCGTGGCAGGTTTTTTTTCCCATCTCTACTCGTCGACCTCATCCTTTATTATCCCCAATNTTTAACCAAAAATTTTCAATTAAATACAATTCAAAATTTTATAATCTAAAGCAAATAATACTTCAAATAATTACATCAATATCCAAATCAAACAATGAAAACAAACAATGTCCAAAATTAAACAAACAACGTTCAATTTTTATTTTTTATTTTTTTTAACTAGGCGGGGCGACAATCCCCGCCCCGCCAACCCGTCGGGGCAGATTTTTTTCGCCCAATTCGAGGCGTGGCAGGTTTTTTTTCCCATCTCTACTCGTCGACCTCATCCTTTATTATCCCCAATTTGATCACGAACTTTCCTAATCTCGATCCTGGTTAGGTCACGCTCGACCTCGACCTCCCGGATCCTTTTTTCCTTTTCCTCGGCCACGACCTCAAGCTCGGCGAATTTACTCGATGTCCCCAAGCTCCTCATAGCAAGACCTCTTGCCATACTCAAGGCCTGCGAAAATAAACACGACCTTAAGCTCATATTAAGTGCGAAAAATACAATTTAAGAGACAAGATCGAGGTCAGGGATTACCTTCAAGGTCGCGATCTCCAAAGACCTCACCCCTGCACCGGGGTCCACGTCCTCCCGATACTTGTTGACAATGCTCGGGATAAGGGGACATCGAGCATGTTCCTCCAATGCTGCAGGAGGGAGGGGTGTATCATCCTCAAGGTCTACAACCTCGGGCGTTGTGTGAGGGGTCGAGGAGCGAGCATTCGTTCGTGGAGAGAGCTGCACAAGAGGAGCTGAGCTCCTCGACGTCTGTCCAACTCTACTTGCTACCCGACTCTGGGCTCCATCACGAGCTCATTTTTTCCCCTTTGATGGGGCATGAACCTTGGGCTTTGACCCATTGGCTTTAAGATGCACGTTCGCGAGCAACTTGGCTGAGTCAAATGATATTTCCAAATCTGAAAGGAAAAATTAACAAGTCATTAGCTCGAGGTTAGTTCGGGACAATCAAACAAAAGGACAATCAAACAAAAGCAATAAAGTTTCAAACTCATACCCTCGATTCCCCTCA
>CAIGRH010146704.1:0-10202 GCA_903798295.1 Fraxinus nigra | reverse complement strand
TTTGGTCCTTGTACTTTGGATTTTTCCATTTTTCGCTATTTTTGCACTATTTTCTTCAATTCTTTTATAAACATAAAGCTTTACCTACAAAATATAATTTAACATAAATTAGGTAAATTTTATTCAAAGGACAATAAAATAACATGATTTAACGTCGCGAATAAGTATAAAAACTACACTTATCACCCTCAACCAAGAAAGATATGAGAACTTGAAGGAAGAGGTTGAAAAGCTCATAGCCAACGGTTTTATCATAGAAGAAACTTATCCCCAGTGGATCTCTTATCTGGTGCTAGTGAAGAAGCACAACGACAAGTGAAGGGTGTGTATATACTTTTCCAATCTTAACCAAACTTGCCCAAATGATAGCTTTCCCTTGCCAATGATTGATTATTTGGTAGACTTTACTATATGTCATGAGCTATTTAGCTTTATGGATGCCTATTCAAGTTACAATTAGATCCCCTTGCACCCTATAAACAAAGAGAACATTTCCTTCACCACCGATCGAGGCCTTTACTGTTATAAAGTGATGTCATTTGCAACACTCCAAATTTTTTTAACGTGTTTTTAAAATAGAGAGACTTAGTTTATTATGTTATCTTTTATCTTTTAGAAAATAGAAACCCATTATAAAATTAATAGGTTAATATGATTGTTTGGTCCTTTTTTTTTATTTAGTTTTGGACAAATATTTAAGTATTGTAGGAGAAGAAAAAAAAATATATCAACATTGAGCTCATTTTGTAGCTTGCATTAAATAACCTAGATTGGATCGAGAAAATATAAGTTTGAATAAGTTAAGCCCAAGTCATTTCAATCCAATGATACATATTTAACAGATGTTATTTTATTACTTAATCATATAAATTTTAAGATAATTAAGAAAATAAAATAATATTGCATTAAATAATCTATGTTTATCTTTAAATTTCGAAGATGATTTGATCTATCTAAATTTTATTTCCAATTACTCACTATAAAAAATTTTGTTTTTCTCATTTTGGCATGTGATATATTGTCTTTGCAAAATGACGTGTATGTAGATAGATTAGGAAGATTTGCAATTTAAAGTATTACCAGATTTTGTTTCCTTTTCATTTGCCATGGGATTATATGTTTGTTTGTTTGTTTTTTTTTTTTTCAAAAATGACCGTAGATAAGGATTAAAAAACTCGAAAATTTAAATTTAAAATCCGAACAAATTCTATTGTATAGTAATTTTGTTTGGCTTTCTTTTTTCATTCAATTTATTTTGTGTCAAAAGAAAACATAAAGCACGCATGCACACTCTCAAAACTCTATTCAAAATTTAAATGCTCAAGGAGTGCAACCCGTATTTTTAATCCTGCAAAAAAATTCTTTGATCCACTAGGGTAGGATACTATGTGCTAGTTGATCCGTTCTTGTAATATTATAATTTTTTTTTGCGTAATTTATTTCATGAAATCCTAATTGACCTATGGGTCTCAATGAAGTGAAATGAAAGATTTCCTTTGGATTTTCTCAATTNATGGTGGAATGGAATGTCATAAATTAATGTTTAAAAATTTATTATATTATTTTGGACGCACATATCCTACTGAGTTTAAAATATTTATTCCTTCAAATTTTAACATTTCAGGTTAGATCGGTCAACATGGATGGTGGTTGAGCGATGCGCGGTTTGCCCAATTAAAATTTAAGGAAAACATTAAACAATAAATTTTATGTTTTTTCTTTCTTTCTATTAAATTTTCTAAATTTCATGACTCTATATTTATTTAATTCAGTATATTAAGGTTCAAATAAATTGAGGTTTTAAAATTTCAATTTAATATTTCTGCTTCCAAGTATTATTATGAAATGATATCACTAACGCCTCAAAATTTAAGTCGATAAATTTTCGGGGGCGTTACATTATTTGGGCTGAAGAATGCTCGAGCCACTTATTAGAGGCTCGTTAACAAGATGTTTGCCTACCTCATCTTATAGGATGAGATTGAACCCCCTCAAGTGCGCTTTTGGTGTCGCCTCCGAAATTCTTTTGGGTTACATGATCAATCAAAGAGGAATAGAAGCCAACACCGAAAAGATCAAAGCTTTGATGGACATGAGATCCCTACAGAAGCCTAAGGATGTTCAAAGCTTCACTAGACACATATCAGCTCTTAGCCGCTTTGTCTCAAAGGCCACAAATAGGTGTTTTCCCTTCTTCAAAGTTCTCAAAGAAGGGAAAAAGTTTTAGTGGAATGAAGAGTACAAAGAGGCCTTCCAAAGGCTGAAGAAGCTCTTGGGATAGGCTCTCCTCCTCTCCAAGCCAAATGCTGATAAATCCCTTATAATTTATTTAGTTGTATCAGGAAAAGCCATCGGTTCAATCCTTGTCAGAGAAGGAAATAGCCACCAATTGCCTATTTATCATGTAAGCAAGGCTTTACTGCAAGTGAAGACCCGCTACCCAAAAATTGACTCTCTACCTTGTGACCGCATCAAAAAAGTTAAGGTTGTACTTACTAGCCCACATTATACATGTATTGAAAAACTACCCCCTCAAGCAGGTGCTTCAAAAACCTAAGCTTCGGGAAGGTTATCGAAATGGGCTGTAGAACTCACCGAGTTCGATCTTGTATTTAAAGACAACTTTAATCAAGGGTCAAGCCCTAGTAGATTTTGTAGTTGAATTTGCCAATACCCTTGAAATAAATGAGACAATGGAGCCCGTCGAGCCTCCTACATGGAACCTCTTTGTCGATGGTTTTTCTAGAGAAACGGGTGATCAAGCAGTAGTATTAGTGAGACCCGAAGGCCATAAGATTAATTGTGCAGCAATGTTTGAATTCAAGGCCTCCAATAATGTTGTTGAATATGAGGCTCTCCTAGCGATCCTTGGATTAGCCAAGGAGATGAAAGTTAAAAGGCTATGTATAAGTAGTGATTCTCAATTGGTGGTGAGCCAAGTCAATATCAATTTCACTGCAAGGGACAAGGATATGGCTGCATATCTCAATCTCATAATGGACCTCATTCCATCATTTGAAAAATTCGATCTGATACAGATCTCGTGATTAGAAAATACTATTGCCAATGCCTTCTCCAAATTGGCCAATGGCAAAGATTCTGAGCTACTTAAAATGGTACCCATCAAGTATATATCTAGCCCGTCTACATAAAAGAAAGAGGAAGTGATGCGGATCGAAGGTACCCTCAGATATAACCCATCATCGCCTACGTCAAAGACCAAGCTCTGCCAGATAACAACAAAGAGGCTCATAAACTATAGATGAGGGCTGCCCACTTCATCTTGTAGGATGACGTGCTCTACAAGAGAGGATATTCCCACCCCTATTATGGTGTACTAGAGGTGGAGACGTGAACTATGTACCAAGAGAAATCCATGAAGAAGTGTGCAACAACTACTTCGGGAGACTTGTACTGGCGTAAAAATTCCTCAGGCAATGGTACTACTAGCCCACTTTGAAAAAAGACGTAATAGATTTTATGCAGAAGTGTAACAAATATCAGCATTTCTCCAACACACTCAAGAATTCACTTGTAGTATTCAGCCCATGGCCCTTCGCCAGTAAGGAATTGATCTTATTTGGCCCCTGCCTAAAGAGAGAAGCAGTGATGTCATGTGATTGTCGTCATTATTATTTCACTAAATAGGTCGAGGTTGAACTACTGGCTAAAATAACTGAAGCCAACACATCTAAATTCATTTGAAAAACACCATCCGTCGGTTTAGAACTTTCTATTTGATGTATTAGATAATGAAGGATAACAAGAAGGTCAACGACCAATGCAATGTGTTGGGCATCAAGAATATTTCTCAAAGCCTCATCATCCTAGGCAAATGGCCAAGTGGATGTGGTCAATAAGCCAATCAAGTATACTTTAAAATGAAGCTTGATGCTTCAAAAGTGTCCTTAGTTGATAAGCTTCCCCAGGTATTATGGGCTATCCGAACCTCCAATAGACTGCCACTAGATTTCCATGGCCTATGGAGCCGAAGCAATGAGCCTAATAGAGGTAGGTTGGCCTTCACCTTGTCGTTTGCACTTTAATGAAATATCAAATGATGTTTTGAGGAGTAAACTCGACTTCTTGGATGAGAAGAGAGATGACTCACAGATTAAGCTCGCCTCTTAGCCAAGAAAAATGACCCAATACTACAACCCTAAAGTGAACAAGCAGAAGTCATTTTGATGAGGTGATCTCGTATTAGAAAGGTTACTGGTCTTCTTGAAGGAACTAGGTGTGGGAACCTTCGGCACCAACTAGGACAGCCCCTATTATATCTTGGAAGAATTACGTCCCGAAACTTACATGATAGAAAACCTAGATGAAAAGTCATAGCCTCATCTGTGGAATATTGAACACTTGAGGGTGTATTGTCAATGAGTTAGGCTCATATTTAGCTAGACTGTCTGATAAAGTTGGAGGTTTATTCCCAGCCTATATATCTTTTTTTTAATGAAGAAATGATTTTATTTTGTAAATTATGTTGAACTCTCGATCGCATTACTGGTGAACCCTATAATGTTATAAATCTATTGTGGATAGAAATTATGCTTAAGAGGCTTGAGAAATTAAAACTAAAATGATTGGGCAATGCCCCATGTTGAACTCTCCAATATTAATTGTTGACAATTCAAGTTTATTAAATGTATATATACCTTGATATGAAAATGGCATCGACAAGTTCTGCTTCAATTATTATGGTTCAACTAGTTTAATTGCATGGGAGTTCGTATCAGTCAGCTTGAGTTAGAGTGGCAAGTTGGTTAAAGTTTTATCCGGCTTAGATGTGCAACTAGTTCGATTACATTATTTGTACATAATTTGTGGCAAAGCAATAACACTTGTATAAATATGTGAAAAGAAAAAAAACAAAGTTGATCAAAAGAAAACTTCATTCTTAAAATGACTTTACAAGAGAGGCGATGTGCCTCGTTTTTACATTCAAAAGTGAAAAGGGAAGGGCCCATCCCTTAAGAAGTGGCATCTGGTTTCGTTGCTTCGTCTTCTTTTTCAAGCTCTTTGACGGAATCCGCCTCTTGGGCAAGAATGGCAGGGATTTCTAGAAGAAACTTTCCTTCAGGGTCATAAGGTCCACTTCAGGATTTGTAGCTTCAAACCTCTCCAAAATCTCTTTATAGGCCCCTCCTCTAATGAGCACCGAAGCCATCTAGCCTCTATTTCATGGAAGTGTGCCCTGTACTCATGGATTGTAATGCCTCGCTTCAGCCACTTGTTGCTTCAGACTAGGAACCTCAAAATATACCATCAACTTGGGAGCTCCGCTCTCTCTTTTCCTTGTTGACTACCTTCAAATCAGATGAAGCGATCCTCTGGAGGTTATCAAAGTTTTCAACACGATTCTTTAGGTGGACTTCGGATTTAGAGAGGTTCACTTCATCCTTCAATTCCTCATTTTCAGTGTTAAGGAATGCCACCCTTGACTCTGCCTTTGCAAGCTTTAACTTGGCCTCTTCAATCACGTCATTCACTTTGGAGGCCTCAACCAGCAACTTTTAGCCTCCTTGTTGGACACATCTGCCCTTTGCAAGTTTTCTTGATTGGAGGTTGAAGGCACCTCAGCTCCATTTGGGAACTTAAAATAAAGCCCACTGAGCGAGCTTGAAGAGCAAGGCCAACCTCCATCGTGTCCACCGAGTTGTAGGTCTCCACATGATCGAAGTATTTTTTAGCCATTACTTGTGGTAATAAAGCCGATTGGATTTCAACAAGGAGCACAGTTCAGACCCCTCCCCCCCCTCCTCCTCCTCCTCCTAAAAAGCTCCGAGCATTTTCCTTGGGGACTACTTTCTTAGCATGTTCCTTGTCTTTTTCCCTCTCCAGCAGGCTCTCTTCTTGCTCCTTGATCTCTTCTAGGTCCATTATTTGAATAGCAGTAAGCGGCTCCACTGCCAAGGGCCTCTTCCTAAATTGCTCAATTGTGAGCCACCTCGTTGAAGGAAGGGGTCGGTCGGTATTTTTGGAGATAACCGTCTTTTCTTCGTGGGCTTCTCCATAAGAGCTTCTTCTTTTTCTCATTTTTCTTCTAATGAGAGACGCAGGCTAGTTCATCTCTTCGAAACTTGTAAGCCGCAATGCTAGTGCTGAGGGGCTTATTCTCATTTGCCTCTCCTAGACACTGCAGGGCAAATAGGTCCGGCTTGGCATACACCTTCACCTTGTGCTGATTTGCAATTGTGTTAAAGGCATTAATACTTAGAAAAATATGCATAGCATTAACGAACCAAAATGTGATAGGCTATACCTTTTGAATTCATCTTATGTTGACAGAGAGGTCGTGGTTCGAAATAACATTAATGTACTGCCTATGCTCGATAGGAAGGCTGTAGATGAATCTGACCACTACACACTCTTCTAGTTCGAGCTTGAATCGATTAATTGTAGCTGCACACGAACGAAGTTAGCAAAAGGGATAATATGAAAGTACGTATATACTTGTAAAGTAGAACTCACTGTACTCTTGGTATGGAACAGTACTTTTTGGCACCACATCGCCCTCTATTGTCTGCCATCAGCCCCTAACCCAAAACTAGGAGAATTTCCAGTTCTTAATCAAAGAAGAAGTGTCCCAAACGAAGGGTGAATACGAGCCCGATGTTAATACAATGTAACCACTTATAGTCCTCACCCATAGCACAATTTCGAGGCTAAAATAGGGTTTGGGATTCGTGATGAGGCATGTCTTCACCCCCATTGGCTGCTTTCCACAAAAGAAAAGCCCCTAGTAACTAAGTTTGGGCATTTGGAAGTAGTTGGGTGGGGGCAAAGTTGTATTGCGTGAAGACGTACCTAAAGAAGGGGTATAGACGCAATCTCATGCCTCCACAAAGAATCGCTACTCTAATTGCAACGTATGCGTACCTAAGAAAATAGGCTCGTTCCTCAGGCTCAGTACGAACAACTCTATAGTATCGGGGTTTTAATATCTCCTTATATTTTATCAGTTCGTCCTCCTTTACACGGGTCGGCCATAATAAAGTCCCCCACCTAATAGTATAGTCAATAGGTCTTTCCTACATCATCCAGACGCTATGAGGACCCACCGTGGCCTCCATGTTCCTTCCAGTAGGAATCAAAGCAGGCAACTCCATCTCAACAGCTAAGGCTAAATGTCAGTAAGTTATGATGTTTTCTTAGAGTCGGTTTTCCTAGAAGTTTAGGCCATAAATGCTAAGAAAAGTCTAAAAATGTGGAAAAACCAGAAAAACCTCCGAAGAGGAAGTTGTTTCTATAGCCACACTTACGAATAACCGCTACACATGTCAAAGAACGAGGATAATCACCAAAAAATAACTAGAATCGTCGAAAGTTGCAGAGGAATTGTTGAGGTTGCGAAGGGTTTTTGCGAATTTGTAATGTAAAAGATTATGAAATGGAAAAATAGTGTCCTTATATAGGCAAATAGAACGAACTCGGGCCATTCAATAATCATGCTTTAGATTTGGATCGTCTGACGTTAAATCCTAATCTGAATTGTTGAATCCCAAAAGGCGTACATTCAGTTTTGAATTAAGGCTCCAGATTTGATCGTGTACCACACGCACCTTTAGGAGTGTCAGCTCGAATGGTTACAACAAAAGATCAATGGTGCATTTAATGCATGGAACACGTGCCTTTAATGTGTGAGAAATGCATTCATATCTATCCTTAGGAAGGCGAGACAATTCAAATTATTGTGTATGCGTCCCATAATGTTCTAAAAAGCTCGTCTAGGTGGTGCCTAAGCTCGAATCTAGGGCAAAACGCCTTGCTTCGCGTCTAGACGCTTTTTTTCAATTCCTAAACGGTTGAATTTTTCCCTTCATCTCTTTCGTCTTCCTTAAGCTCTTTATTAGTTTTTTATTTTTTAAAAAAGTTTTTTTATTTGACTTTAGCTTTTTATTTTATTTTTTATTTTTTAAAAAAATCATTTGACTTTAATTTCAAGTTTTTAAATGATTTTATCTGCACAAAAGATAAAAATGACTTTATCTAAATAGTTAAATAAAATTTATGCCATAGTGCTATCTAGGTTATGCAATTATAATCTTGAGACTCGTTAATTTATTGCAAACACCAAAAGCATGTATGAAATTCCTATAAATTTATTTAGAGGATTTGTCTAATCAAAATTGAAACTATGAAAATTATTCTAATATTTGCATCTCAAAAACTTGAAAATTATATAATTGACTAATGATACAAATTTTTAAGTAGATATAATAGTTTATAATTTTAGATGTTTGATATGTATTATGTTAATTATTAAATGACTTTTAAATTCGTTAAAAGATTAAAATAATATTAGAAATAAGAAAATGTTTTTTATGCCTAAACCTCGCATAGGCTCACTTAAACTCGCAAAGCTTGAAGCTTCGCCTTCACATCTAGTCACGCTTTACTTTTTTTAGAACACTGATGTCCCATCAATGTCATATCGTAGCGGAACCCCTACTACAATCGTTCAAATGCCAAGGCCATACCTTCGCTTATTTTAGACTCATGATAGGCTTCAACAGCTTGTAACGGCTCACCCTCAACGCCAAGGAGAGCCATAGCTTATTTTAGCACTGTTACAGGCTTCAACAAATTCTAACATCTCATCTTCAATGGTAGTGCCTCGTCTTAGCTTATTTCAACATTTTAATAGGCTTCAATGGCTTCTAACAACTCGCCTACATGCCAGGGCGTTGCTTTAGCTTATTTCAGCCTTGTAATATGCTTTAACAGCTTCTAACGACTCATTCTCAATGCTAGGACCTCGCCTTAGCTTATTTTAGCCTTGTGATAGGCTTCAACAGCTTCTTACGGCTCGACCTCAATGCTAAGACATCATATTAGCTTATTTTAGCCTTGTGATAAGCTTCAACTACTTCTAACGGCTAGCCCCCAAAACAGGACATCTCCCTAACTTATTTTAGCCTTGTGATAGGCTTCAACGGCTTCTAACGACTCACCTTCAATGCCAAGACATCGCCTAAGCTTATTTTAGCTTTTTGATAGGCTTTAACAGCTTCTAATCGCTCATCCTCAATATCAGGGCCTCAAATTTCCTTATTTCAACTTTTTGATAGGCTTCAACAGCTTCTAATGGCTCACCCTCAATGTCAGGACCTTTCTTTAGCTTATTTCAGCCTTGTAATAGGCTTTAACAGCTTCTAACGGCTCTTCCTCAATGTCAGGGCCACGCCTTAGCTTATTTCAACCTTGTGATGGGCTTCAACAATTCCTAACGGCTCGCTATTAACATCCGAACTTCGTTGAGGTATGACTATTCGATTTATTCATGGCATTGAGTTCTTTAATTAATTTTAAGTCATACATTATATGAATATTTATATATGGACTTTGGAGACTTTGTACTAAGGTATGACTGAGTGTCCCTACCCATACCAGACTAATTTTCTGATCCAAAAATAGAAAGCGGGACACATATACTCTGACCTTAAAGTCCACATATTATATGAATATTCATACATAGACTTAGGGGACTATTGTTACACTTCATCAACAAGGCTCTAGTAAGAACCATGTGGCGAACACACTACAGAAACCACGTGGCAAAAAATACAAGCTCGCACTCTATGTCATTGTGATGACACGACAATTCTGGTTGAACCAATGAGTGGTCGAACCCATATGATGGACTGAGCCCATTGGTAACGGTGAGCCACGTCAACTGAGGTGAACTGGTAGAGGCATCTCAGTAGAAGATCTTCACATAAGATGTTGCAAGTAGATGATTTGACAACTCATTATATGGACGGTTTCACTCAATCAAACAAGTCAAGTCTAGTAATTCATGTAGGGCTTAGGCCTCAACAACACCACAACACTCAATGCAAAATGGCCTTAGAATGATTGATTGATACTTTTGGAAAGAGAGTCCAGCCAGAAGGATGAAGCCACGTGTATATTCATGGCTCATATTCTTCACCTTCTACTGCCTAGCATTCATATTACTCATAAGCACCTTCACGTGATCCATTTGCACCAGTAGTAGTTTTCAGTTCTGTAAAAAAGGGTAATGTCAAAAATCTATGCTCACATTACTTCTACATCTTCGTTCGTCCAAGGTCTTGGTAGACCATGAGGAAACTCCCTCTATTTTGGCAACTTGATAGTCGATATCGCTTCTTGACATACTACTCCTAGTTCCGCACATTTTCAATCTTTCAAACATATTAAAGCCTCCAATATAT
>CAIGRH010146606.1:0-10742 GCA_903798295.1 Fraxinus nigra | reverse complement strand
TTTTAAAGTCACAGTTACCATATAGATGGCCACATACACCCAAACACCCATCTACTACTTTAGTGCACCACCAATACTAGGTCACAGATAGACCAAATAGATGGTCACAGACACTTCGTCCCATTCCCCGTACCCATCCCCCAATCCCCATACACCAACAATACTTTGTCACATGTACAGAATGACCATATAGTTGATCATAGACACTTCGTCCCATCGCCACCTGGTCACAAACCTCAATCCCAGTATACCACCAATACTTGGTCACATACATCCAAACACCAGTCCCCCAATTCCAGTACACCACCAACACTTGGTCACAGATCGACCAAATAGTTGGTCAGACATTCTTCGTCCCATTCGCCCGCTGCCCCACCATCCACCTACATCGCCACAACCACCCACAAACAATAACACCAACCACCACCACCCAAACACAGCCCAAACCACTCANTACACCAACAATACTTGGTCACATGTCACAGAACGACCAAATAGTTGATCACAGACACTTTTCCCATCCGCCACTTGGTTACAGACCCCAATCCCAATACACCACCAATACTTGGTTATAGATCGATATAGTTGGTTACATACACCCAAACACCCGTCCCCAAATCCCAATACACAACCAACACTTGATCACAAATCAACCAAATAGTTGGTTAGACACTTTTCGTCCCATCCACCACCTACATCGCCACAACCACCCACCAACAATAACAACAACCACCACCACCCAAACACAGCCCAAACCACTCATAACAGATCTGCCACCAACAACAGCCACACACACATTCACCCGCAACCACTACCGCTTCATTCTCTTCTTCATCTTCATCTTCTTCTTCTCTTGACCGATGAGTCTGAATGCCCACTTGTATCAGAATTTGAATACCATTCAATTTATAATTAGTGTCACCAACAAAATTTCAAGAAAAATGTGAAAGAGAGTACCTGCTATGGGCAACGACGGCTCAGAAAAGGGACGGGTATGTGGTTGTGCTGATGGCGGGAGAGGTAAAAGTATTGTTTAAGCTGCAGCAGCCTGAATAGGATTGACATTTGAAGTTCCAATCCCGCCACCGCCCACTTTCCTCTCCACGACCTCGAACAATGCATCAAATATTTGCAGCAACAGTTGCCCGATTCGCAGCAGGTGAAGGGGGAGGAAGGAGGGAGGGAGTGGGAGCGGCGGGCGGTGGCGGTGGCAGTGGAGGCGATGGGTAGAACGTGAGGAGAAATGAATGGATTAGGGTTTTGATATGGATTCTATTTAAAATAAATTTGATGGGTGGGTATATAGATTAATTTAATTTAAAATATTATTATTAATATTAATTGTAAAATTAAAAAATGATTTTTGATTAAAAAACGTTAAAACATCATTTTTTANCCACTTTCCTCTCCACGACCTCGAACAATGCATCAAATATTTGCAGCAACAGTTGCCCGATTCGCAGCAGGTGAAGGGGGAGGAAGGAGGGAGGGAGTGGGAGCGGCGGGCGGTGGCGGTGGCAGTGGAGGCGATGGGTAGAACGTGAGGAGAAATGAATGGATTAGGGTTTTGATATGGATTCTATTTAAAATAAATTTGATGGGTGGGTATATAGATTAATTTAATTTAAAATATTATTATTAATATTAATTGTAAAATTAAAACCTAATTTTTGATTAAATAAACCTTAAACCTGATTTTTAAAAATGTCAAACTTAATGTCTGGTTTCATAACCTATATTTCTCCATTATATGCCAACAGAACGCATTAGAGTATTCGAAAAAAAAAAAAAGAACTCTCTAAATATAAAATACTTTTTATTTTAAAGAGCTTATGCTAAAAAGTAAACTTCAATCGACTTTCTATTTTAATTTTTTTTTTAAAAATAGTGAGTGATATATACAATTACATTTAATAAGTCACGTGAAGAAGATGAATTGAAGTCCGCACATATACGTACAGTGGTAAAAGTTAAAACATCAAAACCAAAACCAAAACATTTACGTTGTAAATTAAAATTTATTTTTATTTGAATTACACGAATCACATTATTAATTTATTACTTTACAACATAACATAAATCAATTCTCATAATATTTAATTGTTAGGATTTATGTTTTTGCTTTTGCCTCTTGTGAAATAACTTTATGGGAAAACTACATTAGGTTTACTTCTAGAAAGTTATCCACATATATTCAATTTTTTTTTTACTTTTCAAAACCTTGTCAAACGAGCCCTAAACATACCTCAAGGGTACATTTGATGCACCAAATTTTACACCTAGTGTTAAGTATCGTCTAGCCGAGTCTAGCTCACCAAACTAACCGTAAACATCTATATCAAGAACTAATTTAGGGTAAGACTAGAAGTTAAAGTGCATTAAATATTTGGGAAGATCATTTTGCGTGTTACATTTTGCTAAAGAATTAATCTGCATGTACATTATTTGAGTACATCTTGGATAACGTTTCAATAGGTTTCAAAATTCTGATCATTGATCGTTTTAAGTGTTGGACAAATCAATGATAGAATTGTATGATAGAATGGTGGAATGTAAACTAGAATCTAAGTGTAGCAAAATTGTTAGCTAAAACACAAAGATGCAGGCAGTAGAGGCCGAAATGAAAGCCATCACAAGTTCAAGGGTCAATTTGTACATTGTTGAATAGATTCTACCTATTGCTTTAAAGTTTCAAGATTCTTGATTTAGAAACAGGGTCGGATCATCTCGATTATGTAGATTGGACCATCGACCAATCGATTTGCTCACAATCTTCTCTTTTTGACTCGGTGTAGAAACTAAAAGGAAAAAGGAAAACAATTCATCTTACAGAAATAATTAACTAATGAACAGCATTAATTAATTTCACGATACTAAAACTTAGTAACAGTAATTGAATAAGATTACTTGCATTAATTAGCAAAAAGAATGAAGAAACATTTATAATGGAATTTAATACCCCCTTCGTCCATTTATATATGCTTGTTTTGTTTTTTACACAGATTAAGAAATCTTATTTAATGTTATTGAAAAAACAATTTTTGTCAAAAACTTTCCCAGTTTACTCTTATTTAATTATCAATAACTTGTAGTAAATTATTATTGAAAGAAGTAAAGAAATAAATGTATATTAGTAAACTAACAAAACAAAACATTCTTAATAAATAAACAAAACTATATAATTGGGATGAGAATAAGGAAAGTGAACTTATATAAATAAGACTGGGGGAGTAACTTATTTTGCAACTGTCACACACTTCTCAACACAAGAGCAAAGAAAAATCAATTTAGTATCATTACCATTATGGGATCCTCAAATTCTCTTATTCTAACGTTATTCTTTGTTCTAGTAACAAATTCATGGGCTGCTACTTCACAATCAATTCAAGAAAAATTCTATACGTGTATTTCTCAGAATTCCGAGCTTTCTATCCCGTTTTCAACAGCTTTCTATGCCCCTGGCAATGCTTCATATAGTTCCATCCTGGCATCCACTGCGATGAATTTAAGGTATTTGTTGCCTTCTGTGCCGAAACCTCAGCTGATCTTCACCCCATATACTGAAAATCATGTTGAGGCCGCTGTTCAATGCGCAAAACAGGTTGGGATTCAGCTAAGATTCCGAAGTGGAGGCCATGATTATGAAGGCCTCTCGTACATGTCACAATTGGAACAACCTTTTCTCCTTGTAGACCTATCGAGACTCCGGAATGTCCATGTAGATATACCGGACAACAGCGCGTGGGTGCAAGCTGGTGCTACTATTGGTGAGTTTTATTACAGAATTTCACAGAAAAGCATTACTCGTGGATTCCCTGCAGGACTTTGCACCAGCTTAGGAATTGGAGGGCACATAACAGGAGGAGCATATGGCTCCATGATGAGGAAATACGGCCTCGGAGCTGACAATGTTGTCGATGCACGAATAGTTGATGCAAGCGGCAGAATTCTTGATAGGAAATCAATGGGAGAAGATCTTTTCTGGGCTATTAGAGGTGGTGGTGGAGCTAGTTTTGGAATCATACTTGCGTGGAAAGTCCGATTAGTCCCTGTTNAATTTCACAGAAAAGCAAAACTCACGGATTCCCTGCAGGACTTTCCACCAGCTTAGGAATTGGAGGGCACATAACAGGAGGAGCATATGGTTCCATGTTGAGGAAATATGGCCTCGGAGCTGACAATGTTATCGATGCACGAATAGTGGATGCAAGTGGCAGAATTCTTGATAGGGAATCAATGGGAGAAGATCTTTTCTGGGCTATTAGAGGTGGTGGTGGAGCTAGTTTTGGAATCATACTCGCCTGGAAAGTCCGATTAGTCCCTGTTCCAGAAACTGTTACGGTTTTCACTGTTCCAAAAACCTTGGAACAAGGTGCTACAAAGATACTCTACAGATGGCAACAAGTTGTTGATAAACTTGATGAGGATCTGTTCATCAGAGTCATCATTTTAAAAGCAAATGGTGCTCAAAAGGGCGAGCAGACGGTGCAAAATTCGTACCAAGGTTTATTTCTTGGCAGAGCCTATAGATTGCTTCGAATAATGAGCAAAAGTTTCCCGGAATTGGGATTGACACAAAAGGACTGCACTGAAATGAGCTGGATCCAATCAGTGATGTATATTGGTGATTACCCACCGAATACACCACCTCAAGTTTTGCTTCAAGGGAAGGCCTTATTCAAGAACTACTTCAAAGCCAAATCAGACTTCATAAAAGAACCAATCCCAGAGACTGGAATTGAAGGACTATGGAAAAGTTTTCTTGAAGAAGAATCACCAATGATCATATGGACTCCATATGGTGGCATGATGAGTAACATTTCAGAATCTGAAATTCCTTTCCCTCACAGAAAAGGTGTCATATTTAAGATACAATATGTTACCAATTGGAACGACGATAAACCAGAATCCGTGACGAGGCATATGGCGTGGATAAGGAAACTGTACAATTACATGGCTCCATATGCTTCCATGTCACCAAGAGAAGCCTATGTTAATTACAGGGATCTCGATTTGGGCACGAACAAAAACTGTAAAAGTTTTACAGAAGCATGTTTGTGGGGCGCCAGATATTTCAAGGACAATTTCAACAGACTGGTAAGAATAAAGACTAAAATTGATCCTGATAATTTCTTCAGGCATGAACAGAGCATCCCAACTCTTCGACGAATTTGGAAAGAGGGAAAAGATCGATTAACTGATAACACTTGCTACCTACGTAACTACAATTAAAGTAGTATATTACTATGTTTTTACAATATCATTAAGTTTTCCAATAAGTTTGTCGTCCCTTGTAATTCTCACTGTCATAAGAATTCTGAATTTCGTCATCTTCCAGCATCTTTTAATCGTGTAGAAATATTCAGTATCAGTGTCTTAACATGTATCTGTGTTCCTCTTATTTATAAAAAGTATGTAATCATCTTTGCTTTTCACCCTTGCATTTTATTTGACAAATTCCGAGTTTTCGTCACCAACCTTGTACTATTTTCACTTTTATCCCAACTTTATTTCTCAACTGTACTTTTTCTACCTTTCATTTTTTGGCTTGATGGCTTTCAATCGTAATCGTAACGATGCAATAAAAGTTTCAACCATACTAGGCTTACAAAAAAATTTGACAAAAACCTTGACAAAATGCATTGGTGGGGGCGCCACCTTTCATTTTGTCAAGGTTTATGTACAAATGACTTTATTCTAAAAGTTTATGAATAAAAGTACGAGATGTCACTAGATTTTCCATTTTCTTTATAAGCAATTATACTGATAACTTCAGTTTCTTGGACATTAGTGTTACAATCAATGCATAAACCAAAAAGGCGGGGCCGTTCACTTGACTTAGATTCTGGACATAGACACACTTAGAGATATAAAATAATGAGCATTGTTACGTGTACAAAATTTGTTAACAAAATGAGGGTGGTAAGACCAATAATTTTAAAACTGTTTTTAAAATCATTGGTTTAGATTTTGCCACACTCATTTTGTCAAACAATTTTGTACAACTAGATTAATTGTAAAATAATTAATCCTGCAATTTTTTATGTGTTGCATCCATGTGGATAAAACGACATCGTATATAGGATGAGTCGAGCTATATACCATTTAAGCTATATGTACATAAAATAGTGTTTTTAGGATGTATTAATTACATTGTTAGATATTAGTGTTTTTGACGTCTAAAATTGTGAGAGCTATATACATCCTAAAAATCATATGTGTTTGACGTCTATTATTTTTAAAGAACAATGTTTTGAATAGTGTTTTTAAAAGAATTTGTGGTTAAAATGAATGGACAAATTTTGGATTTACATGCAAAATATTTTATTGTGTGAACTTGTAGTTGAAAACAAGTGTGTAGAAAAAAAAGAATTTACAAATAATGATTGTCAAATAGGGTTATGTCATACCTAATCTGAAATAGTCTGCACCCCAAGACGAATGATTACTCAGTTAACCTAAGGGTACTTCATTATTAATACTTTGTCCCTTTGGTAGGTTATGCTTATCTGATTTAAATTGTAAATTCTTATCTTATAGGGCTTATATTTGATTTAGTTAAAAAAATTTGATATGAATATAAATCAAAATCAACAATTAATTTTAACCATGCAATTTGTGGGACTTGATTTGAATTGTCAACTGACTTGAATTGGATGAAATCGCGTATCATAATTAAAATTGCAAACTCCATCTTAAGTCATTTTCGGTAACACGTTTTTATTAGTGGAGAGAGAACATTTGTTAGTTTGATGCCCTTCGAGTAATATTTTATGAACTAAATTATGAGTTAATATTCGATTATTCGCATGTTTTAATTTGTAATAATAATATAAAGTTCAGTGATCATGCAGCTCAAAATTTATTGTTCTCAATTGATACATAAAATTGGACGCTTTATATTGATAAGATTGAATTTTTCTTATTAAAATTTGTTTGGACCGTGGGAATAAGAATAATGATGTGTTTTGTGCACATTGAAAGGAACCGTGTAAATGACTCAAGAGTGCAATTTCAACTTTTTTGATAAAATAAGTTGGGATTAATAAATATATCTTAATTGGTCAAGATTTGACCAATTAGAAACATGTATTGGAACTTGGATCCTGTGAGTCAGGTTATGTCCCTCTCTTGGCTCTAATATAAGTGTGAGACTTAATTGGTCTACTACAATACAGTGTAAGGGAAATTATGCAATTATTAAACCCTAATTGAGCATTAAAAAGATGCCATTTATGGGGCACATTTTCTCCAGATTAGGGTTATCCACATTCTCTCATTTTTCCAAAAATGGAGGCACCTAAATGTGGGGAACACGGGGAAAGACCTTAAGGAAGAAGCTTTGGTTAGAAAATTGGAAGGCCATTTAAAGCTCCTTCAATGTTACCATATTTCTTTCTTGTAAAAGGATTTAAAAACAAAATCCAATAACTTTAAGGTGATCTAAAATCTATTATTCACTTGGGTTTAATCCTTAAATGCAAAATAATTTTTTTGTGTTGATTAAATCCAATAACCAACAATAAGATGCTACCAAATGTCGCCTCCTACACGGTTGGATGTGATGACCTTTTGGTGGCTTCTGTTTGACGCCCCTGTTTGATTACTTTTTAGAATGAAGTGTATATTCATTTGGCTGCACGCATTGGTCATTACTTCATCTGCCTTCTGGGGTTTTGAAATCTCTTCCTTTTGTCTCTTGTTAGACTACGAAAATTATTCTTCTTCATCTTCGTTCCAGATTTTATTCTTCTTGAGTGATGAACATTGTAAATATGGTGTGTTATGTTCCAGAGTGAACAGTAACATAATGGAGGAGAATTAGTAATCTTAAATGATTTTGGGTTTGATTTATGAGAGTTCTAACTTCTAATCTTGGACGATACAGTTTCTATTCTAGTGCAATGATTTATCCAGGTAACGGAAGATCAAAAGTGGATTAGGAGCTTTACTATGAAGCTCTTGCTTTTGGGTGAAAAATCATCTTGTTCTTCCGTTCAGTTTTCGATTTCTTGCTTTACAAAAAATATTGTTTGGTAAAATAATCTGATATATTATTAAAAGTGGTCATTACACCAATGATGAAAAAATTATTTCCTACAACTAAAATTATAACTGAAGATTGCAGAGAACTCACCAGGATTAAATATGCACTATATTTCAACGACACAAAAAGGGGGAGAATCTGTTCCCGATTTATTAAACATGTTAGGAAAACGTGGGCCAAGTTTGAATTGCAACAAAAAAATAGAATTGAGAAAATATAGCTAAAAATGGACACAAATATTTACTTGGTTCATCCAATTTAGGCTACGTCCACATGCAAGTATAGGAGGATTTCACTAAAGTAGGATAATTACAAGGAGTTAACAACAATTAATCTATATAGTTTAGGAAATATTCAGAAGAAAATAATATTTTTTTCTCTCTATAATTTTATCTCTCTACTTCCTATTATCTCTCTACTCTTTCAATTCCTCTCTACGGTTTGTTGCTACTGCACTACAATGCATTTTTCCTTTAGTTTCATCCCGTATTTATAATGAATCTGGCTACCTGTCATATTAATTTTGCTTTAAAAAGGTCAACAATAGCAGTTGATTTTCTCTCCTGAATTACGGCTGCGGATTGAGGAAATCTTCACCAAATGCAATTTTCTCAATTTAACATTTAGCCCCCGTTTGACACCCATTTTTTATCTCATTCTCATTTTCATTTTTCTACAGTACTCATTTTTAACCACACATTCTCCAAATAAAATAATATTACACATAAACCCAAAAATTCTTCTTACTTTTTAACCACACATTTTTTACATCAATCACTATTCAAAAACTCGTTTGTCAAAAGAATGGGTGTCAAACAAACTCTTAATGGGTAGGTGGCTATGAAGAGAAAATTTTGCATGCATTAGCCTAAGTCAACAATGGCTGCACACAATCACATTTGGTCAACAAAATGGATTTAATAGCCAACGAAACAGACGTTTTAAACCCTTGTTTGGTACATATTAAAATTTTCATTTTCATTCTTCTACTCATTTTCAATTACACATTCTTCAATAAAATAATATTTTCCATCACATCAATAATTTATATTTTATTTTCAACCACACATTCTCCATCAATCTACTATTCCAGAATACATTATTTCAAAATAACGTGGCTCAAACATTAAACCAAAGTTTTTCAAAACTAAATCAGATTTTGTGACAAAACCCATATCAAAAAAAGACTGAAAACAATCTGCAATACAATTAGGGAGCCGCTATTTTTAACCACCGTTATACCTATATAGACAAGAATAAAATCAAATATAAAATATATGATTCTAAATTCATCCACTAATATTTATCCTCATTAAGTACTTTTGGATCTTTTGTATTCTTTTAGACTTTACATTTAGATAATGGACTAGGTATAACTTCACGTACAATAATGGGGAGAAGTTTCACATGCCCATTACCAAGATCATGGGATTGGGATCAAGTAAGTAATTCCAGAGGAAGCTTTTCTCCATGGCGTAGATGTCGTGCATTGCAACTACGTGAAATGTAACGAATTGGAAAGGGAGGAGTCTAAAAAAAAAAGGATATTTACCCATCTTTGGAATGTAAAATCTGATGCGGAACAGCCTGTTATCACACTTTGACGAAAGCTACAATGGGAAGATGTTTACCCTGTTTGGTGGCCATTTTTTTTAGAAAAACATTGTTTTGAATTGTGAATTTTTTAAAAATATGTGGTTAAAAAGTAGAGAAAAATTTTAGATTTACAAATAAAACATTTCATTTGTGAATGTGTAATTGAAAATGAATATAGAAAATTGAGTTTTAAAAGAACGAGAGACAAACAAAGGAAAATTTGTTCATTTTTGTTTGTATATTCATCGTGGTTTCTTTTGTCCAGTTTGTATGAATACAATCTCTCTGAAATGCCATATTGATAGGTCTGGAGAATTGTTATTTGTTTACAGCGTCAAGTTATCATTGAAGTGTTGAAATTTTCCATGAAAATCAAACTTTATAAACTTTACGTAATTGTCAAGATCTTCATGTCAAATCATCAAGAAACTTAATTAATGCGGAACATACCTTGATCTATTGAATTGTATCTTGAATGAAGAATCTTGAGTCTTGATCTTTTGTTCTTCAATTTAATTGCACCAACTTTCTTCTTGATTGTGGGTTTATGGATCTTCCTCTTCAATATGCTTTCTCTGATATTCTTGTGTTGAAGGGATATCACGAAGAATGAGAAAATTACATATGAATTGGGGACCATAACCCTATATATAGTTTTTATATGTATTTGGCACATCGTCAAATACAAATCTTAATGGAACTGATATCTACACATATAGTCCGGCCCACACTTCATTTAGATGCACAAAGCCCAATCACTTAATTCTTTATTAGATCACTTTAATTTTGGGCTTAACTTTAAGATAACATTTACACACAATTAATTATATATCTCGGCCCACATGACAAATTAAATAATTTCCCAACAATCTCCCACTTGAGCCACATATGTTATATTATAAATGTGCATAACCCTATGAGGTCAAAACTTTTGCTATCATAATCAAAAGCATCTTCAAACAATCTCGTCCATTGATTATATCAATATAGGGTCAAAGCGGTCTTCGTTACAAGTATCATATTTAACCCTCAAGGCCACGTACATCAATACAATCAAATGATATAGATCAAATGTGGATGTGTAGCATGAAAATTACAT
>CAIGRH010146526.1:0-12392 GCA_903798295.1 Fraxinus nigra | reverse complement strand
AACATCGGTGATATCTTGGTTGTGTAGTGGTTGATTTGATGGCTGAACTGGTTTAGGTGTTTTGTGGTTTATGAGATTATTCGAACATTTCGATCTGTGACTTTTCTGTTGCAATATTGTATAACAAGAATATTGACTCATCTGGAGTCTTGAAAATGTATATATATATATATATCTTAAATTTGTGCTACTTCGGAAGCAAAACATAATAATTTGAACTCAAAAAAATATGCTTTTTAGGAGCAATATCACAATATTTTTGTTAAATATGATACTTTTGAAGTATGATCTCCATGAGCAAATAATATTTTGCTAGAATATTAACATAATACAAATGTCAGCTTCTTCAAAACAACACATAAATTTGTGTCTTTCCAGGAATGCAATATGATATTTTTTAATTATACTAATATGTAATATTTTATACTTCTTCAATAGCAATGAGTATTTTTCTGAAATATCGAAGTTAAATGTCACACTTTTCAGGAGCAATTAATATTTTTCAATACGTGTGCTACTTCGAAAACACTATTCATCACACATTTTATGGGATCAATAATTTTTCAACTACACATTTCATCAATTTTTATTAAAATCTAACTAAAAATATAATTTTAATCCCTACCAAACATGGGCTATGAAACATTACTATTATCATCAATTTTTATTTTTATTTTTTTGCTTGAAAAATAATTACTATTTCTTACCATGTGCTTTGGATGAGGGATGGGCTAACGAACTTAATGGCAATACAATTGAACTTTCTGAGTAATTGTTTCTTCAATTTTGTGAGAAAACCTTTCTCTTGACGTCAAGAATCAACCGTACGAGAGTACATGGTAATTTGACCTTGGATCTTCTAATTATTTAATTTTAAATATTCGTACCCATAAAATTTTATAAAATAAAAAATAAAAAGATAAGTAAAAAAGTCAGTAAATGTGTGTATATTTTATTGAGACCAAAACCTCGTATTGATATATAGAAGAATTAGGATTGTAAAGAATACAATAATCATAATAAATAGAGCTGCATGACTATAATGGTGTTGATAATTATATTCACACTACAATTTTTACTTCTTACGTTACATTTTAATTGCACTTAATGTTTCAATCTTTACTCATTATATTATCTATATTTTTAATAATTTTTCATGACATTCTTATCCCCAAACTTTCCATTAATTAATATATTTTGTATTTAATAATAATTTATGTTCAAAAAATCCATTTAAATAGCACATAACAAATTATTTTACCATCATATTTGAAAAACAAATAAATAGAAAATAAGAAAAAATTTTCCATTCATTTCAAAGCATGGAAACAAAATATTTTAATATAAATCATCATCAAGAGCAAGATGTACTAATTAAAAGAAGGTTGAAAATAAAATTTCGACGAAAAAAATTAAGAAAATAATTAATACAACAAAGAAAGATTAATAGCCCGTTCGGTAAGGATTAAAATCAGATTAAAATTGAAAAACTAACCGTTATTGTTGATTTTTATTAGATGAGTGAAACCTAATAACGACCATATTTTCAATTTTAATTGAATTTTAATCCCTAGCAAACGGGGCTTAAATAGTTTAATTGCAATTAAAATGTGATTCAACAAAAATGAAAAAAAGATTATTAGAGCCAATATAAGAACCCTAATGATTTTTCACTAATAAATATATAGTTTATAACACCCTCAATATATCTATTTAAAAGAGATCAATATTTCTTCTTTTCTTATTTCAAATAGTGACTTCATGAAGATGCGATCCATTCCATTCGCTCAAGATTCATGCCCATCATCCGAAGACAAACAACAAAGCTCACTAATAAACAATTTTGACATAGAGAGAGCCCCCGTTTCTTCACCCAAAAGCACCAACATTTTTAATATGAACATTAAGAAGACAAAATAATCCAATTTTCACCACCTTTGAATTATATTTTTCGTTTATAACCTTTCAAATATCGTTTGTTCTTCTCTTTCGTCATCCTTGTAAGCGCTACAATCATGACAGAGATCAAAGTGTACATAAAATTTGTTCTTCTACCATGTAGTTAACCACTTAGTCGAAGATTTCATCAGTGGATAATCATAAGAACTAAAGCTGCTCTCCCGAATCACAATTTAAACTATCCACAGGTAAAATCTAACTCAAGGGTATATCAGATATTACGGGGAGTTAATCTATTCACCGATATCATGCTTTTGAGCGCTTCAAGTAGACCAATACACCAATGCTTGTCAAACCAACTGCTCCTGCAAAAATCACTGAGCCAAGAACAATATGTCCAGCTCTCCCCACAGTGGCAGTATCCGACTGTGGCTTTGTCATAACTTCGCTTGAATCTTGGTACTCCACATGCAATCTCAGAACCTGGTTTACATGGAAATAATAGTAACATCCATGATTGACCAGAGGTATTGAACATTAGTACAAGTCAACTAAAATAAAAAAGCTATAGACAACAAACTGTAAGTTCAAATTCAGACAGCTAAGTTCGTAAGACCAATAGTTGTAAACCTTGTACAACTGTTGTCTATATCCTCGTCACTAGAAAAAAAATTGACGTGTGCAATAAAAGGTCAGAAATTTTAATTAGATACTATATGTATTTTTGCTATCACAATCACAGAAATAACAATAGAAGTGGCAGGCCGTAAGTCATTGTTTTCTAAGTGCCAAGAAGCAATGATTGTGCTGTAGTGGTCTGTTCCCTTTAATAAATAGGAGAAAAGCAACTTTACTTATAAAAAAGGCTCTTATGAGATGGAATGCATTACGAGTATAGTTACAAAGAACGCATAGCAGAATCTTAGGGAGTACTCTTGAAATCTCTGCTCTATTGCCCCTGGGTCAACTCTTGGGTGGCATGGGGTGGGGGAGTGGGGTCTGTTTTAGCAGGAGTGACGTTCAGATCAAAATATAGGCAATTGTTTCCCTTCTTAGATTGACTGCACTATGAGTTGGTTATGCTATAAGAATCCCCCTACTCACAGAAGAAAAAGGTATCTTATTCCATGGTTCTGTTCAACAGTAGGCAGCTATTTAATCTATGGTGGAAAAGGTATAAATTCATCGACTTCCAAACCAGATTTAAGTGCAAAGGATAGCCAAAGATAATCATTGCCATTATTAACTGAACAACAACCAACTACAAGAAGTGGATTTAAAAAACCTCCCCCATTAGGTTTCTCCCAAACATATCAAACCGGGTCAAGGAATAATATCGAATTTTTTGAGCAGGGAACGAGTCAAGTTAAAAAAAGGTACAATCTTGAGGTAGGCTGATTTGGATCCCAGCAGTCAAACGACTATCTTCGTTCCTCACCCTCTTTCCAGTCAAAACAGATAATCATTATTGGGCAGTTATAATTATTTTTACCCTCTTGGGATGGTGAGAAAAGCTCCGAGGAACCACAGCATGAATATTATCTCAATTAGAGGTGCCGCTCATATATGGCCAAATATGAGAACTAGATGCATTATCCCTGAAAATATATCTGCCTGTAATATACTCTGTCAATATGAAATGTGGAGACGAGTAGTGATTATCACACCTTTAATCCCGCGGATCTCGCATAGCTAACTGCACCTACAAGATCTCCATCTGTTGTGAGCAGAACTTTATCACCATCATCATCTTCGTACTGCATTATAATTTGGAAGAAACATTTACAAATATATAACAAAATACCAAAAAAAAAAAAAAGGGACAACTTTGCTACATGCTTCTGCACCCACCAGAAGTTGAGGACGCTGATCATTGACATTACCCACCCTTTGCATAACAGCAGAAACAAGCTCATCTAAGTTCTCTGCACCTGGAATTGGGACAACACAAATGGAAGAGTAAATTAGAACAAGCAAGACATTTTCATTGGAATTTCTCCACTGAGAATAAGAGTATAAACTAACAAACTGAATTTTGCTTAAGAGCTTCACAGCCTACTTAAATATAAGCTAACAAAAGTGCCACCACCCATTCCAGCTTGAGCCCAACGATGTTTCCAAATAAGGACATATTTACATCATTACATCAATACCTAACAAGCACAGACGCAAACTCGGACATGCATGTACACAACACAACACGGACACGTCAACACGTAAATTTTCAAACAAGTTGGACATGGGCACGAGGGGGCCAGTCGATTTAAATCAATACTTGTTACTTTTTAATAAACCAAATATTTTCTTTTTTTCCTTTTTATGTATATTATTGATATCTTTTAAATCATAAGAGTAGTTATTTGTAATTATGTTAAAATAACATTGAGTTGAACTATATAAATAGTGCCAAAGAAAGAAAACAGCATATGGTAAGACGTAAAACAAATTTAACAAGAAGTTCCTAGAAGTTTTGTCAATCATTTTGAAATTTTTAGAAATTTTTCTTCAATTTTATAGTTCAAAATTTACGAAATGGAAACCTTTTTAGGACAGGTCATCTGCTATATCAGACGTGTCCTAGAGTGCCAAAGGAGTGTTGATGTCGGGCACATCATGATACATCTCAGACACACCATTCTAGTAGGAATGTCCGTACTTTACAGATCAGGACCTTCGGTTGCCTTGAAACTTAGCTTTTGTGTTGGTGTCGGGCACAACATGATGCGTCTCAAACACACCATTCTAGTAGGAATGTCCATACTTCATAGATCAAGACCATTGGTTGCCTTGAAAGTAGCTTTTGTTGAAATCAATGGCACTACTTGGTACCATTTACATTATCAGGATTACAAATGTGAGCTCTATCCTGGCTGCTTGTGACCTTCCATGTTGTTTTCATTTCTTCTTATAATCTAAAGTGCAAGGGTCTGTTTGGGTCGGATTAAAATATGATTTTAATCCAAGTCAAAGTCAAACAATCAATATTAACCACACATTTCAAAAACGTTTTTCACAATTTACTAAAAATCTAATTTTAATCCTCACCAAACCCCCCCCAAAACTCCATGCATCCCAACACAAAGCTTCTATATTTAGTATAATTATCCCGTCTGTCACAATATTGTTTCATGATTTTCTTTTGAAGGCATAAACTGTAGTATCTAATGCAGTAAAACCCAATATCTTGTATTTAAGTTCTATAAATAATGACCATAGGCATGCACGATATAGAGAAAATTAAATAAATAAATCAAGATCAAAGCCAACATGTCATTTAACCTCTGTACACTCACCAAAATTGAATCGGTGTACACGTCCTTTATGGTCCTTAAATTTGTAAGCAAATGAATTTCCAAGACCAAGGGATGGGTACGCAGATTTCCCAGGTTCCATAGCATCTGATGCCATGAATTGAGACATTGACATCTCACTGTATTGAACAGCATGCATGAGTTAGTGGTGTGTCATCAAGATAACTAGCTTACAAGAAAACTAAAAGTGACCTGTGAGTGTCAAAATCATCTGATGTCTCTAAATTAAGTGCCGAATCCCAGAACTTTTGCATTACTGTATTTGCCACATCATTAACAGCGCCGGAGCTACTTTCAACCTTGAGAAAGATATTAAAAATAACTTATTTCTCGCCAAAATCTTTGAGAAATCAAATGTATAAAAACAAACATATTCGTGATTTTTGACCATATAAGGTGCCAGTACTGAATACAAGAACGCACATTTTCAAGCACTTATAATTTGACAGAGGCTTCATAAAATGCAGATTCATAATCAGGAAAACATTTAGAGTTGTATTCTATCAGATTTTAAAAGTGTATAGTTACAAGACCAGTGTCACTCAGTAAAGCATGCGAATGCTTTCCGTTGGAATGTTAGGATTTTCCAGAAATGGTACTTACAAATTCATTAAGGAAAAAAAAAATTTGCACCAAAATATTGAAAGGTTGAGACCAAAAGAGCAAAACAATCCTGGAGATATATCTAATAAAGATGCACTTATCAAGAACTTAGCAATATTGTTCAACAAAATGTATTTTCAACATAGGATGGTACGGGACAAAATTACATACTATATCCTTAACCCAGTATATGATCCATTTACAGATTTTTATTTATTAATAGAAATTAGAAACTCAAAAAGCAAACACTTTTACCAGCATTGAATGAATATATTGTCTGTCTTCTGCTCCTGGAAGACAACATAGAGAACTCCAGAGGCATTAAGTCCTCCAAAGTTACCAAAGATGAAAAGAGTAATCACCTAGAGGGGGGGGAACCAAGGTGTGAAGAAGACAGAATTCTCATTGTATTATGTCTAACAGATCATATCTAGGATGTTCACAAGCTTTGATTAATGTACTTCGAATCAAATAAATAATAGTTTCGTATTAGCTACCACCAATATATCGAATTCAAAAGGAAAATTCATAGGTTGCATCCTAAAAACCAAATAAGACAGAAAAGAGAAACACCACAAATTGTATCTGCAAATCTCTATAGATTCAAAGTGAAACTAACTTTACCATAGAAATTGCTGCATGCGATATTTGCAAAACATCTAGACAGGCAGCAATACTTCCATCTGCCAAGAAAATAGTGTAAAGGATTTAAAAGCTGTGTATTCACATTTTTTAATTAAATAGCAGTAATCACCTTTGTCTACCACGGGAAGATGTAAAAACTTCCCATCATGCATTATATGCAACGCTTCGAGTATAGTTGTCTCTAGTGTTGCACATTCAGGGTTCTGAGTCATTACCTTCAGAGAGAGAAATTGCACATAGACATAATAAGTCATCACAAACATCTTTATTCAAACAATAAAGAGTGAGATGAAAATTAAAAGCCGTGAATTCTACTATATCTTAGTTTCTTTTATTTCTACAACAAGACATGAGAAGATTCTGTCTTGCTAATCATGTCAGAGGGATCGACATAGTATTTAACAAAGTCATAAGGTCCAAAACAACCAAACAGAACACATTTCTACAAATTAAAATGACACATTAAATTGCTCGTCAAGCGCCGTACAAGTCATACACGCCAAACCTGTATTTATAAAAATAAAAAATTGATCATATGCAGTTTCATGATAAATGTTAAGATCTCGAAAAAATCGTAACAAGAGACCTAAGTTGACCCAAGTGAGAATGCAAAGGAAATTAAATATAGTGTTTCAAAAACTCGAATATCTAAATCAAACGAGATGTAAAACCTTTTCCACTAGAGTCAGCTCAGGAGAGAGATTTTGAGCCACAACACGCATAAGAATATCTTTTGAACTGCAATGAAATCCCAACAGACAATTATGAGTTTTCACAAGGTAAGATTTTGCAGACAAACTAACCCTCCAATAAGCACAGTATATGAATTTTAAAAAGAAGCTTTCTGAGGAAACTATACGTAAGTATCCCCTGAATCTTGTTTCCTGTCATAATAAGAACTGAGTTAACCCGCAATTCACGCATCCTTTTAGCAGCAACATGAATGGGATCCGAAGGTGATACTATCGCAACCCTGACAACATTACAATATTACGAAGTTAGTAACATAGACTGCAACTTCAAGCAGATCATACTCTCAATAATGACCGTTAGGCCAGTTCAATTGCACCTGGAATTTTCAGAAATAATAGTCGATAAAGATGGCTTGAACATACGCTCCCTAAGTGTTTCAATAAAAGCTGATGGCGCTGAAATACAGAAGAAAGCCAAAGGAACATAAAAATCATGTCAACATTAAACTTAATTGCGCAAATAAACAAGATATGTGTAGCAGATGCACAGAAGTAATGGCGATCTTAAACAGTTCGTTAAGGCCTCCTGCATGCGGAATTTCAATATATAAACACACTGTTGAAGTAATCCTACATTAGTTACGGCTGTTTGAGTGGTCTTAAGGACTACACAGCTACTGCAGGGAAACTTGGGCTTCGGATTTTAGGCTAAAGGCTTGGCCTCAACAACTTGCCAAGGTCAACAGTTTAAACAAGAGTCCTATCCATCCAAAAAAAAAAACTCCCATGAGATTTATGAATTTTAGGTAGAAGACCCATACTAGAGAGATGCTGAGGTGAGCATAAACTAAAGGATTGTCAGTCAAGGCCTTACATTGATTGCCTGACAATGTTGCGACTTTATATTGTTTATGAAGGATTTAATAGCTACTACTTTGATTAGTAGGAATGTTGAGACTTTGAGTAGTTTATAAGGGCTTCAGCAATTTTGACTCAATTGTAAAACATATAGATATATATATAATGGGTAAAAAGGCTTAGAACATCCTACCAGAAGAAACTTCATACTTTTTTTTATATTTCATTTATTAATATGTCTAGGTCAGTCTAATTAATAAAATAAAGGAAACTGGTGTCATGTAATCTAACCACATAAGATACTTCCGTTCATGAGGCCACACCCTGCTGAGGGTAGCAGGTTGGTGCAATTTCAATTTACCTCGCCTATCAGCCTTCACTTCAGAGCTTCCACAACACATTCTATTTGTGTATAAAATGTGGGATGCCGTAAGGAAATCCAATATTCATAGAATGAATAATGCAACGCACATTAAATTTTGTGTGTTTGCTCTTCACTTCACATGGTAATGATACGTGTAAGAACATAAAATAAAAACAACTACTCGAAACGAAGATAATAAATTTCATTTAGCAATACTACAGCTAAAATTCCTTGCCAATCAATAGTCCAAAGCAAATAACCATTCAAGTATGAACTAACTGGAGAAATTGCTTCCAAATTGGCGTTCCACTCCTTCAACTGCTGCCGCAATGGCGCTCCCTTGCTCTGCAGCCTTCTCCATTCTTGATATAGCATCATAAAGGCATTTTGTAATATCTAACAGAGCTATAACTTCACCATTTTCAACAACAGGAAGGTGCCTAAATTTTCCTGTTAAAGGTAAAGAAACATCCAGGGATAAATAAAAAAACGGATTACTTTTTGGTGGTAATTATAAGTAAAATACATTCAAAAAGGTCGATGTCCCAAAAAGTTACTTGGTGTCAATTATCAGTAACTAAGTCAACATTAAGAGTTGATAAATGATAATCTAAGAATAATATCCAGGGAAATTAAGTTGGTAGAAAGTGGAAGGATAAAAACTTAAAAGAGTGATGTAAAAATAGAGTAAATCAGTTTATAAAAATATAATCTTACAAGTAGCGAGAAATCTTAAACTTCGACTAAAAGATGTAAAAAGGAAAAATCATGCAAGTTCAAGGCACATATGACATTAGTTATCTGTCCATCCTGAAATCATTCATATTTTTCATCTCTTTTTTTGTTATTTATGAGCATATATCACCATCTCCAATACCAATTTCATCATATTACCTTCTGAGGCCAAAGCAGCACTGTAATGGTCATTTCCATTTCAATACCACAAGAAGTTACCCATTCATTCCACAATAAATTATGCGTATGGTAATATAATCATGATACTTCGAGCACAACTTAACAAAGTTGTGTTCATTCTTAAATCAAACATGCCTTTCCAAGCATAATAAAATAAAAATAGAAGCAAAATAGAAGCCACGGGAAAAGCAACCTTGGACCATCTTCTGAAGGGCCTCAATGGCCAAAGTATCTGAAGTCACGAAAATAGGATTCCTCGTCATCACTTTGGAAATTATCGTCTGCTCTGGCCTCAACTCCTCAGCTATAACCCTAGTTGCAATGTCCTACACAAAAAATAAATAATTGACACACACATCAGCCTTCCTAAAATATAACCAAAGCACTCAACATCTGAACCTGCCACAAAACTGTACCATTTCCATGCTTACTGCATTAGCATATTTAGCAACATTACCTAAGAGTTCTTCTTGCTTCCCGTTAACATACACATCAAATCATGAATCTAAAACCAAACAACAAAACATTTTGCACTCAAGAATTATGCACTGCATGCTCAGTACATAAATACCTTGTCAGTGACAATGCCTGAGAGCAGGGCATTAGCATCAGTTAGCAGCACAGCATCAACACGTCTGGCTGCCATCCTCCGACAGGCATCCGACACTGTGGTCCCCTCGGGAATTGTAAGTGCCTTTGATAACCTAAGCTTCTTAACTGTCCTCTCCCCGACGGACCTAGTCATACATATAAATAATCAATATAGAAGATGTAAAAAACCTTGCAGTTTTCATTTGTTCATAGCAAGATACAAGGAAATATGCATGAGGGACAGCGGTTAAATTATTGTAGCTTAAAGCTGTAATACAATATATAAGATCCAAAGATACACGCACCCAATTCAATCAAAATGCTAGCATCAACACACACAGATGTAGAAACACAATCATATTAAACAACCGGTTCTATAGGGTATTTATGTGAGAGAAGAGTTAGTCTTTCATATGGTTTTTTCGTACTGCAGTTAATGTCTAATTTCAGATAAACAGCCTTCCACGAAAAGAGACAAGTCAAATCATTCCCACAACAAATTTTAATCCATCTGCATTCAGACAATAACTGATTTGAAAATTAGAAAAAAGAACACATGAGTCTTCTATAACAAGAAATATTGATATTGGAAAAAACACACGCAATCCAATACCAGTTGCAATCTTAAAGAATAGTGAAGATTGTTAAATTCTCAATTATTATTCATCTTATGCTGTTTCACTTCATTTCTTTAGCAGACTTGGCAAAAATAGTAACAAAAAGATCTGCAAAGACTAGTTAATTAGCTTCCAAAATTTAACTACGTAGGCAGATGCAACAGTACAATTCCCACAAACCAAATTTCACAAACATCAAAAACGAACCTTCCAAGTATTATACTTACTGTTGTATATGTGGCTCATATAGAGTGGAACGTGGGATTACTGGATCAAGTAATCTTGTTAATCCAACTCAATTCTTAATGAATTCACAAAAACCTCAAAACAAATATATACATATACACCCATTCACTCACACTCACACTCACACACATATACATTTATATGCATATTCATAAGACTGAACCTCCAAGTAAATATTGAACCTTACTCTATAAACAAGTCTTTTATTCAACTCAACTCAACTTTTAATAAATTCACTAACATCCTTAAAAACACATATTCACTGGTCCATACACATATATAATATACATATTCACAAATAGAATTTCACAACAAAGACTAAACCTTCAAATGAAACATTGTACCTTAGTTTATCAACTCACTGTTTATTCAACTCAATTCTGAACAACTTCACTAATATTCCTCCACACCCCCAACCCCACCCAAAAAAAAAATACACATACACCAATCTATACACATATATCCGTATATACATCTTCACAAAGCGAATTTTTCTTCAAGTAAATCTTATACCCGACTCACACATCTAATTATTTTCCAATTTAATTCTTCACAAATTCACTATCATCCCATTATCCCAAATCAAAAATACATACATGCACCAGTCCATACATATATATACATATTCAAAAGGCGAATTTACAAATATAAAAAATTGACCCTTCAAGTAAATATTGAACCTTACCTTATCAACTCATTTGTTTATCCAACTCTATTCTTAACAATTATCTAAAGTCTCAACAAAAAAATAATTAAAAAAAAATACAAACATTACAGCCATTCACAAACAAAAACATATTGATGCAGGGAACTCACGAATGAGGAGGGGAGGTAGGATTCGTTTGAACCCCATTGGAGGGTGCGCCATTCTCAGAAGGAGGAGCTGAAGACTTCCTTAGGGTGGACGTATTCCGCTTCTGAACCATACTGTTCCGTCTCGGAGCCACTTGACCACTCATTTTCCTTTAATTCTTTCCCCAAATTATTGCATCTGCAGATACATATATGCTTATATATTAACAAGATTAATGGGTTATCTTCCTTATGCGGAAATGAATTAGAGAGGTTAGGGCTTTGATTGAAAGGGAACAAATTCAGATGCCCTAACGCTCTCTCTCTCTCTCCCTCTCTCTCTCTCAATTCTTTGTTGTTTCTTGTTCTGCCTTCGTTTCTACGCGCAGATAGAGAAATGGAATTATTTGGGAATTTCGAATATTTTTTATTTATTTATTTGATTATTAGAGCTGAAAATGTGAAGTGGTGCTTGTGTGGCTGTTGCCTTTACACCTAATCTGGCCTTAGCCACGATTATATGGAAACGGTGATCAAAATAATATCAGTCTAATCATTTACATGTTTTATGCAAAATAATTCTATCATTTTATTTTAACACAATATCCCCTCGTATCAAGTAAATATTGTGAAAAATAATCCAATTTGTCTATTAAAATCGCTTAAAATTCTGAATTTAGCCTTCTCTTAAGATAAAAAGAAAGAATGAAAGAAAGAAAGAAAGAGTTAAGGAAAAAGGGAAATAATTGCATCTAGTGTCTCAATTTTTTCAAAAAATACATTTTAAACAGTTGAAAAAGAACCGAAAAATAAAAAAATAAAACATCTCTTTCTGCCTTAACCAATGCCCTCTATCCCT
>CAIGRH010146483.1:0-11361 GCA_903798295.1 Fraxinus nigra | reverse complement strand
AAAAAAAAAAATTGCATTTTTAAAAATAAATATTAGTCACGAATTATATTTCCCAAGTTATGAATTTCATCAATTATATTATATTTTAGACATTGAAGTTGGATGATGAGAATGAAACAAATTTGTAAGTTGAGTGACCTCCAATAAAATTTTAATGCACCGCCCATTCTCCCTCAAATGCAATATTAACTCCTTAAATATTTAAAAGAAAAACTATAGTTGACTTAATTAATATTAATTCCTTAATTAAAAGGATTTTTTTGGATTTTCCAATTCTAATTTGTAATCAAAATTTATGCCCATGTTTGGTGCTCATTGTTTTAAAACTCTTTTTGTTACATGATCATTTTCCGACCACATATTATCTATCAATTTACTATTTTAAAATACATTTTTTCAAAATAGAGTGTAAAATTCAACTGGCACTCGTATATTTACCTCGAATACGATGAACATAAACTTTCCAAGTCCTCCCCTCCCAAAATGGACAGTGGGCCATCTGCCGAGCCCTTCTCTGCCCACAACCATCGCGACTCCGCCGGGAGCTCCGGGAGCGGCAGCCATGGCCAAAAGCACCAGCATGCAATGGAAAACTTTAAAGAACTTCTAATGAAATGTGTCATCAAGTGTACTCCAAATAAATCACTTACCTCTCCCCAGAAGTCCCTTGTCAAGCAGCGGCTCCAAGAATCTTTCCCACATTTTACCACTCCTGATCATCCCCCTTACTCTTGGGTATTTACTCTACACTTTTTCAGTTTTTCTTTTCATTAGGGGAAGATGTGAGTTCAATTGAATGCTGGAAGAGCTATAATGCTGATAGTTGAACCTGCACTCACAACAAGTCAACACTCACTTATATGTGAAATGTCTACTGATAATCGCGGTGTTACTGTTACATGCATGTGATGTTGGGTAGAAGTAGAATGTTTCTTTAATTAATTTTTTGGAAGAGGGTTAATTTGATTTTAATTGATAATTCTCTTGGTACCAGATTGATCTTTGGGTTATGTAAAGGATGGCTTCTATTGGCTGATTGCATGTCAATTTTTCTTTCTGATTTTTTCGGGTGACTTTCTTGGAAGATATTGGTGTGGATGACTTTTTTGGAACATATTCGCCTTTTTTCCTTTCGAGCATTCCAGAATCTTCTTCTGCGATCAAGGATTTTTATTTATTTTTTTCATATTATGTTCGAGTGTCCATGCCCGCGTTATTCAAGGTGCTGGATCGTGTTAAGCCTGCAAAAGTAGGCGCCTGGGCCAGATTTTTCTAGCCTCTTCTGTGACAGCCCTCTAAAATTTAGAGGGAAAAGGAAAGATGTCCAGCAGAACACTGAAATTAATTTAGTGCTAAGCCTTTTTTTTCCCTTAGATTAATTAAATCATACCCCAATCCGAGAACAAAATGTAGCTCAGACCGATCGAAATTGACCCCGGTTTTTCTCCCACCAACCTTTTTCTTCTTCCAAATGTTTGCCAGACAGGCGGGACAGGGTAAGTCTTTTTCTTACAGTTGTATTCGAGCAACATATAGGCTGACACTGACTTAGGTGCATGTCCCGTTTGTCCACTGAACTAGAAAATTTTAGTAACTTGAGTTGATCGGAGTAGAATTATGAATCTTCTCGAAATTTTGAAAATTTAGATTTGGTGAGAAGCACGTCTTGGTAAGAACAGAGCCATAATGTATCTATGCAGTGTTAGGCTACGGATATGATCTTCTAAGATCATTATATAGTTTCAGTTAAGAGGTGAGGGGGAATGATGCAATTGCTTAAGGGCTGTTGAAAAGAGAATTAGAAAGAAATCCCCCTTTTTTTTTTATCTTAACAGGGCTGCTTGACGAAATTTCGTAATTTTTATATCCTTTTAAGTGAACTTTGGTATATATCTAGTTGTTTAGTTAGGTAAATTTGCTTATTTGAAGCTTACACTAAAATATTTCCCGAAGTAGTTCCCTAGTAAAAGTAGTTTCTAGTGGGACAATGGCATCTCTATTCCCAGAAGAAAAGTATGTTGGAAAATAAAACAGACTGAAAATCCAAGCTAACGGAGAAAAGGTTGAAACGTTGTAACTGCAAATGAAGTTTCTTTTATAGTTGTTGATCTGCAAAAACTTGACGCATTGCTGTATGCATGTTAAATAGCTTATTGGATGAGCATGATTTTGATTTTCGTTTAGGAAGAGTTTTCCTTTGACTGTTACGGTTATGGACCCAGAAAAATAAAGAATCAAGAAGTTTATGGATGTTAGGAACCAACGGTCAGTTTTCATTTGGTAGTGAAAAGTTCCTATATCTTGCTTTAGTCGAGTTGGTTTGTGGTTTCTTGTTCTAAACTTTTACAAAAGTGGATTGTATTGGGGATCTAAAAGTTGGTAATCTTCCTCTTAAAGTATCTTCTTTGCTTCCTGTTTCATTTGCAGGTTTTGTTTGTCTTTGTATGTTACTGAATCCCTTTGCCCTGTTCAGGTTAATAGCTTGCAGTAATTTACTTTATAAAAGGCCATGGAGAAATCCGGCGTGGGATTGTTAATTTATCTTGCTCTGATATTGGTGCAGATGATTCAGAACGCAATTGAGGAGTTGAATGAGGAAGGCGGCTCTAATGAGGAGGCAATATCCCAGTTCATCGTAAGAAAGTACGACGACTTGCCGTGGGCTCACAAAACATTACTTGAACACCATTTGAGGAAGCTTTGTGCGAGTGGTGAGCTTGTTGAGAATCTTGATAAATATTATTTGCTTGGAGGAAAAGACAGTCTCAATCCCATTTCTAGTCCAAGCTCTAATCCTGGAGCTAGCCATAGCCCTGACCCCAACCCTATCATTATCCCTAACCCAAGGTCAAGCGATAGTCCTATTCCCAGCCCTACTCTTAGCTCTAGCCCTAGTTATAGCGACGTCCGTGGGTATATCTCTAGTTCAACCTCGAGCTCAGACTCAAGTTTTAGTCTGAAGAGGAAACCGCAAAAGAGGAAAAGATATAGACAATGGAACAGAGGTGCGAAGGGAATAAAAGTACGTTCAAGGTGTACAAGGATCCAAGGCCAGGGTGTGGGTCGAGGTCAGGGTCGGGGTCAGGATCCGGACTGTGGTCAGCCAAGCATGAAAAACGTGATGGAAGAAGAACTTGAAGAGTGTGGTCTGGGACAGGTTCAAGCTAAAAGTCGAGGTCGAAGTCGAAGTCGAGGTCGAGGTTGTCCTAGCATGGAAAACATGGTAGAAGAATATATCGAAGAGTGTGGTCAAGGATGGGTTCAAGCTAAAAGTCGAGGTCGAGGTCGAGGTCGGGGTCGGGGTCGGGCTCGACACCGAGCTCGAGGTCGAGGATGGGCTTGGTGTTCTGGTAGGGGCTGGGGTCAGACGAGCATGGAAAACATGATGGAAGAAGAAACTGAAGATTATATGCATCAAATAAGACCGCACAAGGACAGCAGGATGGAGCAAGACATTGAAATTAATGTAGATCATATTGAAGCAGCAGAAAAACAAGACCCAACAATAGAAATTGCTGCGGCTAAGGAACATGTCCGACTGGAAGAACAAAATCAAGTGCAAGGAAATCCAAATGTAATTAATGTTCAGTGTCGAGCAGAACAAAACAATATGGTCAGTGAGATTGAGCCTCACGAACGAGAAATTAGAATTAGTGAAGAAAGAATTGAACTACATTGGCAAGGAGAAGTACGTGTGCAGACGGAAGAAACTAAAACAAAATGGAACAAATGGAAGCAACTGAATTAGGAGAAATGTTGGGGGAAGAATAACTAGCCGCTGGTAAACATATTCAACTGAAAAAAGATCGAGTCCGGGGAACTGAAGAACAAGAACACACCGAAATACTTTGTACGTATTCTCAAGAAATAGTTCTCTCTTATTATGCCATTCTTAATTAGATTGTCGTGGCTAGAGGACTCTCTTAGGTCCAGATGAACTGTTAGGTCCGACATTGTGACTTCTCCCAATGTAGAACTTTATCAGTAAGTAGCTTTGTTCATATTTGTGGTTATCCAGATGCGACTCTGAGAATACACGAGTTGAGCGAATGCAAAGGGCCTTATTAGTGTAGGGGCAAATTTTTTTATTATTTGTGTATATATATGTATACTTATATATTTAAAATATTTTGAAATTTTGAAATTTAAAATTTAAAAAAGTAGACCCTATTGCATCACNATGCCATTCTTAATTAGATTGTCGTGGCTAGAGGACTCTCTTAGGTCCAGATGAACTGTTAGGTCCGACATTGTGACTTCTCCCAATGTAGAACTTTATCAGTAAGTAGCTTTGTTCATATTTGTGGTTATCCAGATGCGACTCTGAGAATACACGAGTTGAGCGAATGCAAAGGGCCTTATTAGTGTAGGGGCAAATTTTTTTATTATTTGTGTATATATATGTATACTTATATATTTAAAATATTTTGAAATTTTGAAATTTAAAATTTAAAAAAGTAGACCCTATTGCATCACAAGCACTTTGTTGCAAGAAAATAAAAATTTGTCGCTATAAGTTTCCCACCAAATATATTTTGGAGCCTTGCTTCCCTCATATTTTTGGCGACATTCTTTATTGTTCATCATAATTTCTCACATTTAACGAAACTTTTTATGTTGCCATATTTTTTTTGGTACTCATTTTTTTTATCACAATCTTTGCGACAAACTTTAAAATTGTATCGCGTTAAGTCACCTATTGAGACAACTTTTTGTATGTCGCGAACAATCTTATCGGGAAATCACAATTTTGTTGTAGTGATAGTTATCTTCAAAGATTGTGAAAATGGATTGGTCGCAAGATAGTTAAAATAGATTCAGAACGAATGATATATATTCCTTTTCATCATCGAACAAATATAAAATCCGTATCAAAGGCTTTGGATCATGTGCCAAAATCAATGGAACATAGGAGAATCAAATAAGAATATTATATTCGATCGCACTGGTCAAATCCTGCGAAACCATATTTGACGAATGATAACAAGAAAACACGGTTGGAGCTCTATTTGTCAATGATCGCAGAAAGTACACTTGCATCTAAACTTTTGTGGGTTAACATGCACAATCAAATTCATATTGTGAAAAGTGGTTCTATATGTCTAATAAGTCACAAAATATTATCTCTATCAAGATGAAATAGAGCCCATTGGCACATGCAAAAGTAAAAGATTTATTGCAAAGCTTAAACTTTTTGCTGTTGTCGCTCATCCACGATTTGATGTAACTTCTAGTAAAGGGTTCGACGGAAAAACTGGAATATGGCCATTTGTGTTTTAAGGAAGCGGACAAGTGAAATAGTAAAAATCATGGAGCAGGAACTTTGGAGACGATCAATTTTGCCGGTTACTAAAGATGTTACTTAATCATGCTTATAGAAAGATTGTTGCCTTCACAATCAAAGAAAAATGGTTTAGGACCTTCTTCATTCAAAAAAAATGCAAAGCCAGATAATAATAATAAGACTTCATAGGATATATACCTGAGAATGATTATTTTAGAAATTTTATTTAAATAATAAATAAGAGCTTGAACTAATTTATTTTTCTATATTTTTTCAGAATCTTTGTTTTTTCAGAATCTTTGTTTTTTCAGAATTTTATTTTTCGTAGAATTTTTATTTTTAAGAATTTAGGATTTTATTTTTCCAATTTTCTTATTGTTTTTATATCAGATTCTATTTTTTCAAATTTTATATTTTTATTTTTTAGAATAATTTATTTTTTAAAATTTTATCTATGTAAATTTTATTTAAAAAGTTATTTACTATATTTTGAGTATTTTCAGTGTTTTTAATTACTCAAAACTTCATTAATATGTTTTGAATTTTATATTATAATATAAGGGGTTGTTTGGGAGAGATTTAAATCTCCCAAAACTGGGTTTTTTTTACCGTTGAAAAGTGCAACGGTCACAATTCTGGTGAAAGGGGCTGCAAGTTGTGTATGTTGTGTCAGAGTGCAACATTTAAAAAATCAATTTTTGAGTTCTAAAATCATTCCCAGACAAGGGCTAAGTTTAATCTTTATGTGAAAAATGCATTTTTCAAAATACCAAATCAAATAAGTTTTGAGTGTTGCGCAAAATTGAAAATAGCAAATCATACGCCTCACTATTATTTTTAAATTTCTAGTAACTTTTATTTGATTGCGAGCATGTAATTGATTAAATTCTAATCAATTTAATTGCCTGTAAATTATTTGTATGGATAGTATATTAATTAAATATGTTTTATTGCTTTAATTTTCAACATATAAAATATTATATTTGTTCAATTTATATTGAAGTAGATGAGAGAGACTCCATAGATGAGAGAGAAAAAGAGAGAGTGGATTGTTTGACTCATGTGGAAAATATTTTCCTTATTTTCAAGGAATTATTTTACATTGAAAAATATTGTCAATCAAAAGTACAAAAATAGAAATTTAGGTGAAAAAACATATTTTCTATAAAAAAAATTATTTACAATCAAATGCAATCTTGAAAGGAATTTGCTAATTCTTTGACGATTAAATATATTTTAAACTTTATGCGCACTTACTGAAATATTGAACTTCTTATGGAAAAACGCTATAATTAGTCCATATCTCTAAACCTGAATAAAACCCTTCAAAATCCTCAAATCATATTCAACAGAAAGCGATGGCGAAGTTCCAAGAAGTTATAATGAAACTCGCAGAAACTCACCCAAATGCACCATTAACGGCAGCCCGCAAGAGCATTCTCCAAGACCGCACGAGTCAATTTTTATCCCAGTCTCAAACCCCAGATCACCCTCCTTATGCTGCGGTAATCATTTATTTGCTTATTGTTAATAGTTACTTTGATATAGTGTGTGTAAGATTGATCGATCTCTCAATGTATGTTTCAAATCTTGATATTGGTATTGTGAGAGTTGTGATTATTACATCATATAAAGGCACTGTCAGACATAGACCATAGTGCTCTTGGTATTTTACTTCACATGCACAAGTGAAATATAGATATATATTTATAAGATAAACGTCTACTATTATGTGATGTATTGTGTTTTTGGGCAAAAAGAATATGGCTCTTTCAATATTCACCATATGGTCGTGCATGTAGGCGGATAAACCATTATGAGCACAAGGGTTTTATCTATGAGCTGTATTTAGCCCTTGATAACGCAAAAAGGGACACTAATCCGACTTCAGGGCAGCGTCTTCAACGCTCTCTCGAAAGGCTTGCTTTATAAACTCTTTTAACTTATTTTTCTCTAATGTATTATTTTTGAATATATTTATCATTTGTCTATTAATTAATTGTGTTAATTATAAAATCCATACACAACTCGTGTTTTTCCCCAACAGATACAGAAGTATCCGCTTACATTTCATGTATGTCTGATCTTGCACGTTTGAAATTGCGAGTTGGATTTTGTGGGTCTTTGGCAAAAATGGTAATTAATTTATTTTCTTGTAAAATTAGTGTTCTGTACATAAAAAATTAGGATACTGACATGTTTATCCATGCCCATTTGTTGATCCATGTATTTCTGTTTTTGATGGGACGCCAAAGAGTCAGGTACTGTCAAGAGTCTCAAGACTAACTTTCTTGGTAGAATTTTACAGTTTGAATGTTGATGTACTATAATTTTTGGTCTAGAACCTCAACATTCTTTCTTGGTGATTTTGCGACTGAAAAATATATGGTTTTTTGTCCAAAGATTTTAAGTTAACAATTGAATTTCAGAGACAAGTCACTAAAAATCAACTGTGGATCTTGTTCTATTGAAGTTGTAGAAATTTTATGGTAGCTCTCTTTTTCACATCACATTTTAAATAGTGTGTGCACAAGATTGGATTTATTTTTTATTTTATGTTTGCTTTGATATAATATGGGTAACATTGATCAATGTTTCAATGAATGTTTGAAACTTTGTTATTAGGATTTATGGGTGTAGAGTAAAAGGTTTTTTGTTGATAAAATTTGTCTATAATGTGAATTTGCACAATCTATTAGTGCACTTGTGTGTTTGAGTGTCGGTTTTATTTCATGCATATCAAAATGTGCATGTTTGAAATCTTAAGTTGGATTCTATGGGCTTTGGCAGAAATGGTATTGAATTAATTAGTTATAGAATAATTGTTCTGTAAAAGTAGGATCTTTACATGTTTATTATTCATGTCCTATGTTGATCCATGTATTACATGTTTCCATCTTCTTGATGGTTTGAGCTAGTGTGTCAAATTAACTTTCTCAGTAGAGTTTTTTTTTTTTTTTTTTTGGGAAGAAGAAGGTACCATTTTTCCATTTTTTTTTTTTTTTTTGGTTTTTTGTAAAATTAAATTTCTCTTTTTATTTTTTTTTTTTTTTTTTCTTCTTTGGGTATTGATATATTATAATTTGTTGTCAAGAACCTCAAATTTCTATCTTGATGATTTCTTTACTGAAAAATGTATGGATTTGGTTGAAACATTTTAACTTACTATTAAATTGGAGAGACAAATCACTAAAAATCAATTTGGGATCTTGTTCTGGTTGCAGTTGTAGAAGATTTCTGGTATCGTTGTTTCTCAATCATTTTAATGTAGATTGAGCATCTTCAATTTGCTATTTGTGTCTGACATTAAGTTTGAATCATGAGGCGGTAATTGGGTGGCTTGGGTTAGATCTGGGTAGGTTGGAATTAGGTACTATGGGTGGGATGCAACCCCCGCCCGACTTGTTTCATCCCAAAATTAAGTGGGTTGAATTTATGTCTCTAGTTGAAAGTATGTATTCTGAAGTTTTACCTCATATTTTTTCCCCTTTGCTTTATACCTTGTGTGGCAGCATAGAACTTTGGCGCGAGATTTTTCGAATGTTTCTACCAGTGCTTGTCATCTTCGTTTCTATTTTACCATGTACGATTGAAAAAGCATTTTACGAAAGAAAGAAAACCATAGAGTTCAAAGTCCAAAGAGTTTGTCACTTGCCAGTGTCGATTTTGTTGTTCTATATCGAAGAAGTTTTTACCTGTATTTGAATTGGAAGTAGTCTCTGGCAGAGATATGAAAAGAATATGTACAGCAGAGTCTTGGAAGATTATTTTATCTGTAATTTTTCTTTGACAAATTTTCCTGGGTTTTTCAGCTCTCAGTGATACAAGAGAATGATACCTTATTTAACGAATCCAATATTGTGCTGTGTGCAACATTTATTCAAAATGTGCATTAACTGTCAAACTGTTGCCTTCAGAGTCAATTGCAGGTTTTGTGGAACCCAACTGGCATTGAACTGCCTCTATATATAGCTAACCTGCACGATTATTTTCTGATTGGTTAATTCCAGATGTCGGTGTGGTTTTTTTAATTTTTGGTTTTAACTATAGTGTCTTTCCTTCTATTTTCAGATGATAGAACAGGCGCTTCAGGAGTTGAATGAGAAATGGGGTTCTAGCGAGGACTCCATATCGAAGTTTATAGAAAAAGAATATAATAATTTGCCATGGGCGCATTCGACATTTCTGAAGCATCATCTTAGAGAACTTTGTGAATCTGGGGAAGTTGTGACTCGTGGCCAGAGATATATGCTTGGCGGGGCAATTCCAAGTCTGAAGTCAAGCACAGGTCATAAGAGAAAGAAAAGAAAGAAGAAATGGAAACTGAACTGGGACTGGGAGAGGGAACGATACAAACCACGTAAGAGACGTGAGTCTAAGCAAAAAAATAAGCGAAAAGGAGATCAAAATGAAGTAACTGAAGACCACAAGGAATCTGAAGGCCTAGAAAATCATTTGAGTGAAAATACAATGTATGGGGAAGAGAAGCAAAAAGAAGAGGATAAGGGAGAGAGGTTGCCATTATATAACATTAGAGAAAGTAATGATGGTTTTGATACTAACCTTTTGTCCACTGAACCTCCCAGTAGGATGGAATTCGATGAATACAAGTATTTGGAGGCCGTGAAACCCCAGCAGCAAGAAGGGGAGAAAGCTGAAGATAACTGCCCTGAACTTTCAAGCCAGACGCTTCTGGGTTTCGAGTCAATAAGAGTTGAGCCTATCAGTAGAATGGAATTTGATGAGAACAAATATTTAGAGGCAACAAAACCTCAGCAGCAAGAAGGGGACAAAGCTGAAGATAACTGCCCCGAACTTTCAAATCAAAAGCCTCCTGGTTTCGAGTCAATAATAGTTGAGCCTCCCCGTAGGATGGAAGTTGATGAAAACAAATATTCGGAGGCAGCAAAACTGAAGCAGCAAGAAGCGGACGAAGCCAAAGATGACTGCCCTGAACTTTTAAGTCAGAAGCCTCCTGACTCAGAGTCAGTAAGAATTGAGAACTCGATCTACTCTATGGTTGATTTTGGTGCCCAAGAATACCCCCATTGTGACAGAAAAAATGCACTTGTTAGACAATAGCTCAGAAAAGCTTGATTCTGCTGAAGGCGTTTATTTGGAACTGACTAATATAACGCATCCTATTATTCAGGAGCCTTTGATATTTGGACCGCTAAAAGACAGAGCAGCTGGGCCTAAAGGGCTAGAACTTGTGAGTTCCGAAGAGTTTTGTCAATCATTGCGTAACCGAAGGCTGCCTGAACCTGAAACAGCAGCAACTACACGTTATATGAAAGGTTTGGCTTTCTCCAAGTCGAAGGATCAGCATTCGCCACAGTTGAAGCTTTCAAATCTGGAAAGTCTTCAGGATCAACGGAAGACACCCAATAACTCGACAGCAGTCACAGATCAGCGAGCAAAGCTCCGTAGTTATAGAAAGCAGCTTGAATTTGAACAATTTAATCTTTCAAAATCAGATGGGAAGGAAGTAGTACAGTCATTTGTTAATGAAACCGACAAGCTGGGAGCTAAGAAACGTGATAGAAGAAGGAAGACAATGTCCTAGAAAGAAGAAATTTTTACATAATACAAGTGATGGAACTGGCATTATGAATATGCAACAATAACCACTAACTTTAGGAGTAAAAATAAAAGTAGATTGTGATTTATTTTGAATAATTTCTTGTATTTTAATCTTTTTAAGCGGTTAGAAAATCCCATCAATAGCCATGAAATAGAGCAAATCAAGGAGCTCTTTGACATATTTAGGACTGAAAATCTACTTGAGCTTTGTCTGTATGCATGTATTTTCTTTCTTTTCTAACGGTGGAGTATAGTGAAAATAGAGTCACTTACACCGTGAAGTGTCATATCTTAAAATATTTGCCGGTTGGGCAAAATTAACTTACCTTTTTGTGTTCTAGACATATTCCATTAAACCTATTTAGGGAGGGCAACCCGTGTTAGGATGAGACATGACCATTCATGCAATGGGATTGGTTCACCCAAGAACGGAACATAGAAATGAATGTAAGGGTCCATTTGATAGGGTTCAAATTCCATGGAAAATGAAAAAT
>CAIGRH010146482.1:0-15553 GCA_903798295.1 Fraxinus nigra | reverse complement strand
CACTTATAAAAAAAAAAAAAAAAACTCTTAGATACAGAATGATCTGCTATTTTATTTATTCGTTTGGATTCTCTAGAAGTATGTTTTCATAACTATCAAAAGATAGTGCTACTTAGCGTTTTCCTTGTTGATATGAATTCAAGAGATACTGCAAGAATGTAAGGGACAAGAGAAATGAACTCTATCCTTGAAAAGATATAGCATGAGATGAAGAGCATGTTTGGAAAAGCTAAACATGATTTTTATCCACATATTTTGTAGGACGCAATTTATTAACCATTTATAATCCACGTATTCCGTTAGACCCACAACTCATAAGCACTACCATACAAGCATGAAGCTAAATTGTAATATATGGCAAAATAATTTTTCCGAACCTGGTCTTAAAGAAACACCTTGTATATCATTAATCTCTTATCTAGAACTGTCTTTTAAGGATGTTGGTGTCCATAACAGTACAAATTCGGTGATCAACATTCAAATTCTGTGTATTCATTTCGGTATAAGGGATACTATTTTTATTGTAACCACTTCTTAGCCCCTGTTTGAGCCCCATTTTGTTAAGAAAATGTATTTTGAAATAGTGATTTTTGGAGAATGTGTGGTCAAAAAAGGAGAAAAAGTTTTCAATTTACGTGTAAAATTATTTTATGGGAGTATGTGTGGTTGAAAATGAGTTTTGAAAAAAATGGTGGCCAAACATAGGCTTATTCTGTTTGCCTGATATGCTATATGCATTTTGCAGGTGGCAACCAAAACTGAGTCAAATAAAAATGCAGGGAATGCAATTCTATATGAATGTGTTTCAACAATCATGATCATTGAAGAGAGTGGTGGTTTAAGAGTGCTAGCTGTCAATATTTTGGGAAGATTTTTGTCCAGCCGTGATAACAATATCAGGTCACCTTCCTTGATTTGGCTTGAAAACTTCCCTCAGTTACAAGGGCATGTCTTTGTTTTGTTACATAATAAATCCTTGCAGTTCTTTCTCACTGTTTACTATAGTTTTTGGAGTCATTACATTTGAATCATTAAAAATTCTGTAGCTACTATCTCATGCCTTTTCATCTTTTCGAGTTGAAATCTGTTGTCAGATATGTTGCATTGAACATGCTGATGAAGGCTATTTCTCTAGACCGTCAAGCAGTGCAGAGGCATATCACTACTATATTGGAATGTGTAAAGGTACCATTTGACCATAACTATTTCTTTTGTTTAATAGTCGATTTTTGGCATCTTTGAAGTCATAGATTTCTTAGCTGTTAGAATTTTGTGGCCTTTAATGGAGGAAGAAATAAGGTTGTTGGGTAAATTAGATCTTGATTGAAAATTGCTTTTAAAATTATTGTCAACATAAACTTTTAAGCGAGTGATCAAGTGTAATTTTGCCCTTTGACACATTAGGGCATCACTTGTGTTTTGCACTCCTATATATAGTTCATTGTCAGATTGTTCCGGCAACTTAATGGGGTTCATGGTTCCTAACCTTTGCTGCAATAGTCTTGAATTTGGACCTTCTAGATCTAAGTTCTCTGAAGAAAAATGCGTAATAATTTAGTTGTGTAGTTTAAATGCTTGCAGTTGCATATAAATAAAGACTAGTAGTTTTTTTTTGTATAGCTTTTCTCTAAATTTGACAACGATCAGCGTTACAACTCAACTCCGTAACCAAGGACCATTCTTGTTGAATCAATAAAATGCTATTTACGTTTCTCTTGGTTTAGGTAAGACATTTGATTGTAATGCCATTTTTGTGAGTTTCTCTCACCCTTTTCCCCCTGTGGTAACATCTTTATATTAGTGAATAAATCTGCAGTAGCATCTTAGAAATTCATGACTGTTGTTTTGTTGTTAGGATTCAGATACTTCTATCCGGAAACGGGCCCTTGAGCTTGTATATCTTCTGGTGAATGAAAGGAATGTGAAGTCTTTGACAAAGGAGCTAATTGACTATCTTGAGATAAGCGACCCAGAGTTTAAGGGAGATCTCACTGCCAAAATTTGCTCCATTGTGGAGAAGTAAGTTGACTGTGTATTATGTGTATCCAGAATATCTCTATTCCTTGGTCCAAGAATTGCAGGGTAGTATTGCTTGTAGTATGGAGTGTGTGGCACTTATAATGCTCGACCGAATTCATCCTAAATGTTCCATTTGTTTTGATCGCCCTTTCCTTTCATCTTTTTCTTTTCTCTTGCTTGCATACCCCTCATATCAGTGATTAAATCCTCTGAGTGCAATATGATAAGTTGAGAATGACAAAATCTTTATCAAACTATTATTACTATGTATCTTCCAATTTATTTTGTGATTTACGGCCCGTCCTCTGTTTTGTGATGCAGATTTTCTCCTGAGAAAATTTGGTACATTGATCAGATGCTTAAAGTTCTGCCCAAGGTATAGATCATGTTTTTGGAGTTTCAAATGTATTGTTCATCACTATAATTTTGAGACATCTCTTGATAAATGTTCAGATCATTTTTAAATGCCAAAGACATGAATCATTTTTGTCACGTGAACACAGTATCTATCTTGTTTAATTAATCTGCTTTTGGAAAGGAACAACAGTTGGATTTATCATTTTTTTGTGTCAGGGTGCTTTTGATTGAGACAACTTTGCCTCTTAAATTAGTGATTTATAAAGAACATGAGTGCTTTTATGGGGCAGTTGGAAATGTGAGTGCAGTACGCCAGTAAGTCTAAAACTTCATAACTGGAGGGAAGATTATTTTAAATATCTTAAAGCCATTGAGATGATCATGTATCATGATGTAAAGGAGAAGATATAATTCCATAACATGATTGCAACAACATATGCCTAATTGCACGCATTCTGTGTGAGAATCTATCATTCATTATCAAATGGTTAACCATACCAAATTCTATAAGAGGACGTTGAATCTTTCCGACGGTTATGCACATTTATTATTTCAGATTAATGATTCAAAATCTTTGTTTGACTTCAGTATATGCCGGCACATGTTATAAATGCTGTTTTCCTATCGTTCTTTATATCTTCTTCTGGACTAGTTTTGGTACAAATGGCTTGTTTACTCCCACTTTTAATTGTTCACCACTAAGACTTGTGAGTATCTGTATGTTTTCAATCAACTATATATTGCACTCATTTATTTTCTCAGTCAGGATCTGTAGATGTTTGTTAAATGTCATATTCAAGTTGAGCTTGACCAGACTCATGTCGCAATTGATCTTTTCTCTCTCTCTTGGAGAGAATTGATATTCTATTACATGTTGCAGGCTGGAAATTATGTGAAGGATGAAGTCTGGCATGCCCTTATCGTTGTGATTACCAATGCTTCAGACCTCCATGGATATACTGTTCGGTCTCTGTATAGAGAGCTACAAGCAGCAGGTGAACAGGTACCATGTAGCTATACTATTATCCTAAATTGACAGCCAGCCTTCGGTCGGCTAAAGTTGTCTGATTTTGATTGATATTCTTGCCTTCATTAACCACATCTTGAAATTCTGTTGTTTCCTCCAGGAAACTCTTGTTAGAGTTTCTGTTTGGTGCATTGGAGAATATGGTGAGATGCTGGTTGGTAACGTTGGAATGCTCAATCAAGAGGATCCAATAACTGTGAGTTCATGCCTCTTAAAGTTCATATCTGTTTAATTTGTAGTTAGATTTCCATAAGATATTCGTATGTTTTGGATACATCAGTGCAGTCGTGGAGTTTTTATTATTTTGTTAATGTAATAAAAATGAAGAAGTTGGTTCTCTGATGAGTTATTACAAATTACGATTTACTTCTCTCCAGTAGTGACATTAGTTATTGTGAAACAACCTTCTTGCGCTACAGAACCAATAAAGAGCGATAACTGCATAAGAGAATCACCTTTGACGTGCCAAGTCAAAATCTGAGGTTCTCTCTCCCTCTCTGCTTCTTCCCCCCTCTGTCTATTTCCTTTTCTTCAATTTCTTTCATCTAGCATGCCCACAGTGGTGCAATGTGTTAGGATTCTGATTCAAAAGGGAAAGAACAATGTTGATAAGGGAACTTTTAATTGAATTGTGAAAGAACAGAAATAAGAAAGTAGCTACAGGACTCCTCTCTACTCAATTCTTGCCTACCTTCTAATGCCACGTTTACATTTATTTATAAGGCCCTCTAACAGAATTAGTTTTCCCTTAACAGACCCATCATTCCTCCCTAACGGTTGCCACATGGTCGCTTCTTAGCCTTTCTAGAATAAGTGTGAACAATAGGGGGTCTATCACTACCCCCGGTTTCCAAAGACACCTTGTCCTTAAGGTGGAAGTCTGGAAAGTGTTGAAGAATTGAAGCCACAGGTTCCCATGAAGCTTCAAAATCAGGCAGTACTTTCCACTTTATCAGGGCTTCAAGTCCCAAGTGTTGCCCCGCAGGTGCCTGGCGCACCCCCAGAACCTTTTCAGGCTCCACATTCCAGTTCAGTCAGCATCCAGGAGTGGAGGTAGCTGTTGGCACGGTTCTGATGACCCTAATGCTTTCTTCAGTTGAGACACATGGAAAGTCGGGTGTATAGCAGCTGTAGGAGGCAAGTCCAAGCGGTAAGCCACCGGTCCAATACACTTCACAATTTTAAAGGGGCCAAAGAATCGAGGGCCCAACTTTTCATTGAGCTTCCTTGCCAATGAGCGGAGTCGATAAGGACGGAGTTTGACATAAACCATGTCCCCTTCCTGAAATTTCACTTCTCGTCGATGCTGGTCCGCCGCGAGCTTCATCTTAGCCTGTGCTTGCTCAAGGTGCGATTTCAACTCTACCAAAATAGCATCCCTATGTGTAAGTAGATGTTCTACAGCTGAAACGATTGTAGGCTGTTTGTCATAGCGTAGTAGCGGAGGGGGGTCGCGACCATACACAGCCCGGAAAGGTGTAGTCTTTGTGGATGCATGAAAAGTGGAGTTGTACCAATATTCTGCCCAAGCCAGCCAAGTATACCAGCTGCGAGGTTTGTCGTACGCAAAGCACCTCAAATATGTTTCAAGGCAACGGTTCACCATTTCAGTCTGCCCATCCGTTTGAGGGTGGTACGCTGTGTTGCGACGAAGAACAGTACCTTGCAAGGGGAACAACTCGGTCCAGAATTGGCTAAGGAAAATTTTATCACGTTTGATACTATTGAACGGAGAATTCCCTGCAACCGCACTATTTCTCGGGCAAACGCACCAGCCACTCCCATCGCTGTGAAGGGATGTTTGAGCGCTACAAAATGACCGTATTTAGTTAGTCGATCCACTACCACCAATATAGAGTCGTACCTTCCTGACTTGGGAAGCCCCTCAATAAAGTCCATGGAGACATCTTCCCAGATTTGCTGTGGAATTGGTAGGGGCTGCAGCAACCCTGCTGGAGAAAGGGCCAGACTTTTGTTTTTTTGGCACACAGGACATTCATCAGTAAACTCTTAACATCCTGCTTCATACCCTTCCAGTAGAGGTCCTCCGTGATGCGTTTGTAGGTCCTTAAAAACCCGGAATGCCCCCCCAAAGTATTGCCATGAAATTCATGAAGGAGCTTTGGGATGAGAGAAGAAGTACACGGAATAACCAACCTCCCTTTGTAAAGCAGCTGATTGTGTTCAACCGAATAACTTGGATGTTTGTCTGAGTCCTCCAGAAGTTCCTTCTTAATTTTAGAAAGCTGGGGGTCACCCTCTATCTGCCGTGCTACTTCCTGGACATCCAGAACGGCGGGGGCTGAGATGACAGAAAGTTCTATTTGCGGAGTCACTCGTGACATAGCATCATCAGCCTTATTTTCCAATCTTGGTCGGTATTGAATCTCAAAATCGAATCCCAAGAGCTTAGTTACCCATTTTTGGAACTCCCCTTGAACCACCCTTTGCTCCAATAGGTACTTAAGACTCCGCTGATTAGTTCTCACGATGAAGTGACGTCCCAGAATATAGTGCCTCCACTTTTGAATAGATAAAACAATTGCCATTAACTCCCTTTCGTACACCGACTTGAGGCGAGTTTTGGAAGACAAAACTTGACCGAAGTAGGCAATAGGTTGCTGGTTTTGCATAAGGACTGCCCCAATTCCATAACCCGACGCATTCGCCTCAATGATGAAGGGTATTAGAGCCAATACTGGAACTGTGGTCATGGCCTTCTTCAATTTCTGAAATGCAGTTTCCGCCTCATCGGTCCACCCAAAGGAATCCTTTTTAAGCTGCTGCGTGAGTGGCCAAGAGATTTCACCTTACCCAGCCACAAAACAGCGATAATACCCGGTCAGGCCTAGAAATCCCCGCAATTCCCTGATGTTCCGAGGGGATGGCCAGCTGGTCATAGTTGCAATCTTTTCCGGATCTGCGGCTAAACCATGTGTCCCAAGTACTCGATTTGGGCTTTGGCAAACTGACACTTTTTGGCATTGGCATACAGCTGGTGCGTCGCCAATACCTCAAACACCATCTCCAAATGTCGGACATGTGTGACCACATTCTTACTATATACTAGAATGTTGTCAAAGAACACAAACACGAACTTCCTCAAGTACCCTCGAAACACCTGATTCATTAAAGACTGAAACGTGGCTGGGGCGTTGGTTAGCCCAAACGGCATTACTAGAAACTCGTAATGTCCCTCGTGTGTTCGAAACGCCGTCTTAGGTACATCCCCTGGCTTAACTCGAATCTGATGGTAACCGGATTTCAGGTCCAATTTTGAAAATATGGTTGCTCCATGCAGTTCGTCCAATAATTCATCAACAACAGGTATAGGGAATTTATTCGGTATAGTTGCCTTATTCAATGCCCTATAGTTGACACAGAACCTCCAGCTGCCGTCCTTCTTTTTCACTAACAGCACCGGACTAGAGTAGAGGCTAGAACTAAGTTGTATGATTCCTGCATCCAACATTTCTCGAACCAAAAACTCTATCTCGTTTTTTTGAATGTGGATACCGGTAAGGCCGCACACTAATCGGATCAGTATCTTCTCTTAATTGGATGGCGTGGTCTACTTCCCTATTCGGAGGCAGTGACTTTGGCATGTGGAAGACATGCTGAAATTTCTCCAACACCGGTTGCACCTCTACAGCCAGGGCCCCCTCCTCCAACCCTTTTTTTTTCTGCCCCCAGGCTTCTCAGCTCCACCCAAATTCCTTGCCCTTCTTGCTGCAGGGTCTTTACCATGGCTTTTAGAAAGACTTCAATGTGGTTTCGCCCCTGATCTCCTCTCAGACTGACTACCTTCTCCCCTATCCGAAACCGCATGGTGAGGAGTTTCCAGTTCACCTCTATGTTTCCCAATCCTCCTAACCATTGCATTCCCAGAATAACATCGATGTTCCCCAACTCCAACGGTAAGAAATCTTCCACTATTCTCAGTCCATGCATCTCCACCACCACTCCCTTGTAAATCCCCCTACCTTGCACTGACACCCCTGTTCCCATCACGACTCCATAATGGGTAGTGGCCATTGTCGGAATTTCCAGCTGCTTGACGAGCTGGGCTGTGATAAAATTGTGGGTAGCCCCACAGTCCACGAGTATTGTTACCTCCTTCCTGTTTATGGCCCCCCTAAGCTTCATGGTACCGGGAGTAGACAGCCCAACAACTGAATTAAGTGATAATTCCACCGGTTCTGGAATCTCCACAGGGTCGCATCTCTCCAGCGTGACTTCCCCTTCCTCCCTGGCGGTCTCTCCCTCCTGTAACAACATCACACTCAGTTCTTGGTTCTTACACTGGTGCTCGACAGTAAATTTTTCATCACAGCTAAAGCAGAGCCCTTTTTCCCTCCGCGCTCGCCATTCCGCGTCCGACAGCCTTCGTATCGGGGCTTCTCTGCGCGATGCCGACGCCTTTTCTCCCACCGTTACCACTCTCGTGGGAAATCCGTCTCCCAATCGCCCGTCTCCTCTAATCAGGGCTGTAGAAAATGATTTATAGCCCTTTGGGCGGATGGGCTGTAAAAAGACCTCATTATTTGATCCCTCTCTTCCACTCTTTGGGCTATTTCCATGATACGGCCCAGCCCATTAGGTTGATGTAACCTAATTTCTGCCTTTATGTGGGCCTTGAGCCCATTAACAAATGTGCTTTCTAGCACCTCTTCAGCCAAAATCACTAACGGGGCTGCTAAGGCCTCAAACAACTGTCGAAAGTCTTCCGCGGTTCCCTCCTGTCGGATGGCTAGAAATTTCTCACAAAGGCTACCTTCCTGGGTCGGCCGAAACCTTATCAACAACTTCCGGCGAAATGATTCCCAACTTCGAAAGGGCTCCCTTGCTTCCATCCATTGGAGCCACGAGAGGGCACTACCGTCGAGGCTTACCCCCATCGCTGCCAACTTCTCCTTCTTCGTCAGACCATTCACCTCGAAATACCTCTCCGCTCGATATACCCAACCATCAGGATTGTCCCTGCTGAAAATTGGCGTTTCCAATTTGCGAACTCGATGCCAATCCCCATTGTCCATGCTCCGGTCCGATTCCGCCATCATTCCCTCACTACTATCCTCGCCCAACCCTTCCTGCTGTTTACCCAGGTTGGGTGCTCGTTGTTCCATCAAGGGGCCCTGGGTCAAGTTGGTTCGACAGCCCCTATCCATCGCACTTTCGGCCCCGTCCCCTCCCAAGGCCTGTTCCTTTGTCGCTTGAGGATGGTTCCAGGTGGCCATGGGTTTCTGATTTGCTCTATTGCCTGTAGCATTTTGGTCACGTTTTGAGAGGTTTTCCACTGTTTGTTCCAAGCCGCTGAGACGTTGCAACCCAGTTTTCAGCCCTTCAATTTCCTGCAGCCCAGTTTTCAGCTCTTCCATTTCCCTCTCCATTGCTTCAACCTTACAGTCTGTTTTCTTCTGTGCCATCAGGATTCAACGTGCTATGATACCAATTTGTTAGGATTCTGATTCAAAAGGGAAAGAACCATGTTGATAAGGGAACTTTTAATTGAATTGTGAAAGAACACAAATAAGAAAGTAGCTACAGGACTCTTCTCTACTCAATTCTTGCCTACCTTCTAATGCCACGTTTATATTTCTTTATAAGGCCCTCTAACAGAATTAGTTTTCCCTTAACAGACCCATCATTCCTCCCTAACGGTTGCCACATGGTCCAGCCTGCTTCTTAGCCTTTCTAGAATAAGTGTGAACAATAGGGGGTCTATCACAATGCTGTATTCATTTAGAGCCCGTCTGGTATTCATTTTGGCTGAATTCTAATTGAAATTGTGACCGTTTGGTTTGGTCAGTGGGACCAGCTTGAGAGATGGTAAGACAAACTTTGCAGCTGATCTCATAGTTAACGGTAGGAAAAGCAANAAGTAGCTACAGGACTCTTCTCTACTCAATTCTTGCCTACCTTCTAATGCCACGTTTATATTTCTTTATAAGGCCCTCTAACAGAATTAGTTTTCCCTTAACAGACCCATCATTCCTCCCTAACGGTTGCCACATGGTCCAGCCTGCTTCTTAGCCTTTCTAGAATAAGTGTGAACAATAGGGGGTCTATCACAATGCTGTATTCATTTAGAGCCCGTCTGGTATTCATTTTGGCTGAATTCTAATTGAAATTGTGACCGTTTGGTTTGGTCAGTGGGACCCGCTTGTGAGATGGTAAGTCAAACTTTGCAACTGATCTCATAGTTAACGGTAGGAAAATCAATTTTTTTAGCTCTTTTAATTGCTACCAGATACACCCTTAGTGAAAAAAAAGTAGTTATGCACTAGCACAAGTCAAAGTCTGACATGTCTTTTAACACATCTAGTTACCTATCTTCCACACGCCCCCTCTTGAACTTGTCTTTAAGAGTGAATATTGTTCCTTTTTAGTGCCGCTACTACATTCTGTTTGACTCGCGCTTTAAGCAGTTTGTCTCCTTTGAGTTGGACCAGTGGAAGATCAGAAATCAATAATCTGAATTTAGCTGTTTTCTCACTCTATGGCAGGATGCTTAAGGTATCTAGTTGCCAATAATGACATGGACCTTGGTCTTCCTCGTATGCTCTCTGCAACACTCTTATAAATCAGCATAGGTTGTCATTGAGGACATCTAATGAGTATATGACCATGTCGTTGGACAGATTGATAATATATCTTACAAGTGATGAATTATCACATAACTCCATAAGCATAATAAGTAATAACTAAGTTGCCAACAATGGCTGAATGATTGAGAGTAACAGTCAAATATCAACATCATGGTTGTCGTCATTGTCATCACTCCCCATCCCCACCATGAATCTCTTGATCTTTTTGTGCTTCATTTTCGTGATAATCTTGATGAATATGTTGTCTGGAGCAGGTAACTGAATCTGATGCTGTGGATGTCGTAGAAACTGCCATTAGACGCCATTCTTCAGATCTAACTACTCGGGCAATGTGTCTGATTTCTTTGTTAAAGCTGTCAAATCGTTTCCCTTCCTGTTTGCAGTATGTTTTCATTGATTTTCTTTTCTTGCAAGTTGCAAATGCTGATAAACTTTATTACGTGGAGCATATGGTTATGCATTTGTGCAGTGGGCAATTTACAAACTTTATTTATGTCTCTAACATACCTCACATATGCTTTGCATCTTTGAAAATAGTTCTTTCCTGTACTGCTAATGTTTATTTTGGTTATAGCACCTAATTTCTTTTCAGCTTGGTGATATTATGTCATCGAGGTGCTTCAAGAAAGCATTTTCACTCTCTACTTTTTAATTGTCTTAAACAGATTCTAGCCATCACTTCATTCAGGATAATTGTGCAACTTATTGTAATCCAATTTTTCTAATCTTAGCATCTATACGGTTCCAGTTCCTCGTTTTTACTCTGAAAAGTTGTATCCCTGGATTCTTGAACATCTTCTAGCCATCACTAGCCTCAGGATTGTTCTGCAACTTATTTTAGACCTTTTCTAATATTAGCATCTATAGGGTTCCAATTCTAGTTTTTGCGATGATAACTTGTATTACTGGATTCTTGATTCTCTTTTCTGAGGTTATTTCAGCTTATCGTTGGAATAATGAGATTAAACCATCATGTTCTACTTCCTGTTCTGAACCATTGTACCGCATTAAGTGAATTACAGAGTTCGTTTATGATAGACTATTTTATTGTCTGTAATCCTCTAATAAATTTTCGAACTTCCACTCGTCGCAGAGCTTCCATTTTATCTGAGTGCCTCTGTTTCTCTTGACGAACTAGTGTCTTTCTCTATCCTTTCTAATATGTCAAATTTTGCACTTCTCCATAAGAAAATCAGCTGCTCTTCCTGTTGTGTTTGACCCTGTTCCTATTGTCTCATGGTAGAGAGGATTTATTTATTTATTTATTTTTTTTTTTTTGGGGACCTGCATACATAATGTTATGTTGGAGTTCTTTATTTATTATTTGTTTAAATTGGTAGTTGTTTTACATACATCTACCTTCGGTTAATATAATGCTTATCACTGCCAAGACCTGCGATCGAACCTTTTTTATTTTATTTCCATTACCTGACAACATGGTTAAAATGTTTTCTACTTGAATTGTATAAGTGAATCAGGTACAATTTAATATCAAACTTAATGCAGGAGGATAAATCATATTGTCATTCATTATAAAGGAAGCCTTGTACTTGAATTGCAACAGAGAGCCATTGAATTTAATTCTATTATCGAGAAGCATCAGAATATTAGGTATGAAAAAGGAGAAATGCACTAAGCTTTTTAATTGCGCAGTTTTTATGTTATTTATATAGGTTAAAAGGTGCTGGATTGCATTTTTTCAGTTCAGCATTGGTTGAAAGAATGCCGGTCCTTGACGAGGCAACCTATAGTGGAAGGAGGGCCGGTTCTGTGCCAGCAGCTGTTTCTACTTCCCAAGGAGCTCCACTGAATTTTCCAAATGGAGTTGCTAAACCCACTTCAATTCCGCTTGTTGATTTGCTTGATTTTAGTTCAGACGATGTTCCGGCACCTAGCTTGTCTGGTGGAGATTTTCTTCAGGATCTTCTTGGTGTTGATCCATCGCCAGCTTCTTCACAACCAGGTTGATTAGAGTTTGCTTTGGTCACCGAATCCTTTTTATTGTTTCAAAAACTTTTGTTTTGTTTCAGTTTAGGCACTCCATTTACCTCCATTTTTAAAAAGTAATAAATAGTTTTGTACGACAGAAATGATGATGTGGCCTAAAAGGTCCGTTAACGGATTGGTTTTGATCCAGATTGCCAAAAATGCTTAGTCTACTTAGAAGTTGTGCTTCTTAAATTCATTGGCTTTTAGAAGAATAAATGTATTTTCAATTTTGACAACAAAAGTTAATGCTTTATAGGATTTTTAAAGCTACATTGACGTTTCCGTGATACAATTTAGCAATTACATTACTTTTAACTTTGGTAGACAGTGTGCTTAAATTGAAACAAAATTACCAAAGTGAAACAACACTAGGAATTTAGTGACTAACAATGTTTTTAACCTGTTTATATTATATCAATGCGTCTCTGAAGTAGAGGCTGCAAATGATTCTGATCTCTTGTACTTTTATTATTTATCGTTGATGATCTGTTTGAACAATTTATGCATAAATAAGAAGTGACATTCATATGTACAGCACTTGTTTAATTCTCTCTTAGGACATGCATCATTGGTTGGATTGTTCTACAGTAGAGAGTTTGTCCCTTGGATAGAAGAAAAACATTTAAAATTTTACTCTATACAACATGCATATTTAAGCTTTTTTTCCTGTATAATATATCTCAGGAGGGAATCAGGCTCAAAAGAGCGGTACTGATGTCTTACTTGATCTTTTATCAATTGGAACACCTCCCGCTCAAAGTAGCCCTTCCGTGGTTGACATGTTCTCATCCGTTCAAGATGACAAAAGTCCAGTGGATAACTTATACAAACTGGGTTCTGCTTCTTTGCCTCCTGCACAAGCCTCTCCTACTGTTGGAAATTCTCCTATGATGGAGTTGTTGGATGGTTTTGGACCCATCTCATCAGAGCCTGGTATGTGTCATCAGTCTGTGTACCTAGTTGGCATCATTATTTTCTCTCTAAAGTACACGTACCCTTGCTTTCAATTGCAGAAAACAATGGCTCAACCTATCCATCACTCGTAGCATTTGAAAGCAGCTCCTTAAGAGTGACCTTCAACTTCTCAAAGCAGCCTGGAAACCCACAGACGACACTTGTTGAGGCTCAATTTGAGAACAAGTCACCTAATGCATACTTGAATTTCATTTTCCAGGCAGCTGTCCCAAAGGTAATATCTGTAGTTTTTGTTTCATTTTGATGTTTGTGGAGGTGAAAGTTACAACAAAAACGTGACATCTTGTCCCCAATTCACGTTTCTTTTCGTTGCTTTTTATTCTTTCTTATGTAAACATTACTCAACATGTAAAATAAATTCTTATTGTTCTGGCCGTTTCTAATTTAATTGAGAACTATGACTTGTTATCATCATTGTTTAGCCTACAAAGCTTTGGCTTGTCATGTCTCTTCTTGTTTGAATTTTTTTCAGTAACTATTGCATCAGATTTCGAACTTTGGGAAGTTCCACAGAAATTTATACATGCTATTTAAATCTCGGAAAATACTTAAATATTTCCCCATTTTCTGTTTTTGTTTTTGCAATAAAGATTCATTTTGGTTCCCAATGTGTCAGCATGGATTGCCAAACAATGGACCAAGTATTTCTTTTACACTTTCTTTCCTGTGCATTTAAGATTATTTTTTCCTTTCAATCCACAGTTTCTTCAACTGCACTTGGATCCAGCTAGTAGTAATACTCTTCCTGCAAGTGGTAACGGATCAATCACACAGAAGCTTCGACTTACAAACAGCCAGCATGGGAAGGTGAGTGGATTGTTCTTGCAATTCATTTCACTTGATTTCATGTGTTGATTATATAATCTTTTGTTGTTGTAGTAGAAAACTATATAGATTATGCTATAGATAAGCCAACCACTTTTTGTGCCACCATTTCCCCGGAATATCATTTAAATGTTCTGTGGAATAGGTGTGTGACAAAAGAAAAAACAATGTAACTGTGCAAACTGTTGAACTTGTTCTTACTCTATGAGTTAGGCTAAACTTTTAACTTTTTGTTTCCATCATGCTTGGATGTGTTAATTTTTTCTCAAAAGTAAAAAAGTTGCTTATTTTTAAAGTAACTCTTCCCTTACTATCAAAGAAAGTAACTTGTTTCCAACTTTGACTGGTAAAGAATATTTATTTCGTAGCTTATTTACTTATAAATGAACTTTTTAAGCTTAGCCAAACATGCTCTCACAGATAAAACATGTGCTCCAATTGTTTTTCCTAATCAGAAGTATATATTATGTAAAGGCACAAATTAGTACTTGCAGCTTTTGCTTAATCTGTTTACCTGATTTCTTGTTAGTTAAAGACTAAACATTAACGTCTCTACTTTCAGAAATCCCTCGTAATGCGCATACGGATAGGTTATAAAATCAATGACAAAGATGTTCTTGAAGAAGGGCAAGTCAGTAACTTCCCCCGTGATTTATGAGATCGAAGGGTCCCTTAAAATGTACGATCTCTTTTTCCTTTTTTCACAAAGGAGAAGCATTTGCCGGCTGTCTGTAGTTTCAGGTGAAATTTCATTTTATTGTCTCGTCAACTTGTGACGGTGCTTCGAGCGGCAGCAGTATAACTCAGGATTGCCCCTTTTTGGTTTTCTCCCTTAAAAGGGTGGTTGAATGTACATTTTAATGAGAGAAATTCATGAAAGTGATGGAGGAATGAAATTTTGCCTTTGAAGCACATACATAGAATGAATTGGTGCGTCAAATTTTCCATTGTCGAGAACATTTTGGTTTTTGATTTTATAAGCTTCATTGGTTCTAGAATTTGGTGTATTTGTTAAACACATGTTTAGTAAGGTGCGTTACATAGTACTGGATAATATAAAATAAGAAGTTAAAATGTTATAAGAAATACTGTTGTATTGGACAGTATTTTATGCATATCGAGTCAACTTGTTAGCTTAATTTCTAAAAGAAATTATATTAGCTTGCTACTTTTTGTTGATTTCTCTACCCTGGTGAGGTTCACTGAATCTATTATTTAAGGAATGTACCGACCATTTTGGAAAATTGGTATAGGTGGTGAGGTCCCAATTGGATGGAGAGGACCTTGAACATTTGTGGCAAAGATGAAATTATATAATTTAAGTGGGACTCTCTCTCTCTCTCACACACACACAAATACACCATTCGTCTAATTTATAGTAGGCCAGTTTTTCTAATTTTCTTCTAAATTTTTTTGGCAAAAATTGCTGTTTCAATAATATTAAATAAAATTTCTTAATCCATGTGAAAAACAAAATCAACCAATATAAATGTGACGGCAGAGTATATTTTGTAGGACTTATAATTTATTCCATACTTATTATTTACGTATTTTATAATATTCTTAGTTTATAAGCGTTACCAAACAAATACGGGCATGTTTGGTATGTTTGATCGTAAGATTAGATATGACAGTGCAATTTACACGAGTTTGATTTTCCATGGATGGTAATAGGGCGTGACGAGGTTGGGATGGCTATTATCATTTCGGATGTTATTGGGAGCCCTAAGGATGAGAATGAAAACTCACTCGT
>CAIGRH010146431.1:4418-21071 GCA_903798295.1 Fraxinus nigra | reverse complement strand
TTTTTTTTTTTTTTTTTTTTTGCTACTTTACATATTTTTCTTTTGTTACTTTTCACACTTTAAATTGTTTTATTATGAATATTAAATATTGTTTTGATTTATTATGTGCTTATTTTGCATTTTACTAATGTTTTTACATTGTTTTGGTTTATGCTTATGCCTCCCCTCACGAAGGAAAACGTATTAGTACCCTATTACACGTACTAATTAATAGCAATCTAAATAAGTTGTTTATTTGGTGGAAAAGGATGGAAACCAAAAAAGGTAAATTATGTTTTTTTTTAATATATACTTTGCTCTTTTCTTCTTTTCTTTTATTTTTGCAAGAGGGGAGGAGCAAAGTAAGGGATTCAAAGAAACAATAATTGGAAATGGCAATTACCACTAATAATTTAAGCCACAAAATTCAATTAAAGTCAAATTAAAAATGCCCAGGATTAGAGTAAAAACGAACCAAAAAAGTGAGACAAACTAGCACGGGAATATGAATTTTGACTTGAGATGAGGAATGAACCATTAGGTGGAAATCATGTTCCACGAACCAATAAAATAAAGATAAGAGATGAACTTAAGATTAGCACTATAAACATAATGAAAGGGAAAAGTGAAAAGGACTGAGGTACCGTAGTCTAATTCTTAAAGGAAAAAGATGAGTAAAAAGGCATAAGAATCACTATGGATAATGTATGACTTTCAAAGAACTATTATCAAGATTGTAATCTAAAAATTCTGGAAAATATTACAAAAAATTTTTTACTCAAAAGCCCTTTATATATTAGATAGTATGGAAAACAACACCTGATCAAGTTACAATTTGAAAAATGCAATAATACAACATTACCATTTCAAGAAACTGACATCAAACAATGCATATTGAAATTAAAGGCAACTTTATGATTACAAAGTGTTTTTTCACTAACATTTTTAAGAGAAATGAATCTTATAAACAAGAAATTACAAATATATCCTAAAATATTAGTTTATTTCCCTTGTAGACCCTTTTAGCATATTTCTCAATAAATCTAGAATGCAGATTTACCCCTTGATGGCCATTATTTGGCAAAAACAAGGTTTTGAATAGTGAATTTTTTAAGAATGTGTGGTTAAAAGGTAAGGAAATGTTTTGGGTTTACGTGTAGAATATTTTATTGTATGAATGTGTGGTCGAAAATGAGTATGTAGAAAAATGAATTTTTTAATAATGGTTGTCAAACAGAGGCATAAATTATTGACGAATGGTTTGATCACTTAACTAATGAGTCCCACCAGATTTCAAGATTTCATGTTAGCTGGCTTTGCAAACCAGTCCTTAAATATTTGCAGAGAAAGCCTCGTCATCAAGATTCAAAACCATATATAAACAAGTGCCATTCCAATCATTATATTTACCTTTAAATTGTGTATAACTGAATCTTTTGATAGCTGCTCCCGAACACTCACAGGCTTCAAAGATTCTTTACCATGGGACTTCCGAGCCCTATTACCTGTTAAAATCCCTGTCTCACGTCTAGAACTCCCCAATTCAGTACATGCCAAACCTAAGACGATGCCCAAATCAATTCCCTTATTCACACTCTCCTTTTGAACATGTGCAGCATTTTCCGCCAAATTGAGCTCCTTGCCTGCTAATAAATTTTCCAGTGACAGTAACTTGATAATAAAAAATTAAAACAAATTAAGAGCAAGAATGCGACAAAATACCTTCCACAAATAGTTCTGGGATTCCAATTTGTAGCTTTTGTGTTCTTCCTCTTTTCTTCGTTGAACTGGATGTAAGGTTATTTTGTTTTCCTTGTTTTCTCTGCTGCACGAAGTAAGAGTAACAGTTTTTAGCATAAAAGGCGGGTGAAACCATAAATATAGCACGAACAACACAGGTATAGGCATTAAATTCTCAATTAGACTTGCTTCATCTTCTCTTACGGTTCTGTTTGGCTTGTAGTTTTTACTGACAAATATTTAAAACCAGTTTTCAGTAGCTTTAAATTTGCGTAAGGTGCTCAGTTATGGTCAATTCATATAATCCAACCAATAACACTCAATTCGACTAGAAGAGAGGGCCAGTGGCTATACATAACCTAATCGGAATAAAAAATGCATCCATTGGAACATTAACACCTCATGAAAATTCTAATAGTTTTCACTGGCTCAAAGTAGCAGAAGAGCAGTTTATTTCTCCTGAGTTATTGAAGCATTTCGTGTGTTCATACATGTTCAGTGAAACACATCGATAATGGCCAATATGACGGTCATACACAAATATCTCCAGGTTAGTTTTTCCTCTAGAATTTGTCAGCTTTTGACTACAGTAGCATCATCAAAGTTCCTTCACTAAACAGGAGGGACTAAAACCATAGCTACCAGTTAGCAGCTTGAATTTGCAGCGCGCTTTCATGATCTTCAGGTATTTCACCTTATTCAATTGAATATGCAAGATGAACATAATATATGACAAGGAATTTATGCAGAGGTGTGACTTACACTTCTCCTCCCCCAGTAAGGATTATTAGAGGACAGATCCTGAGGCACGAGTGGTTTGACAGAGCTGGTCATGGTATTTCCAGATGTTGGGCTTACAGAACCATCCTCCACTGCTTTACTTGGTGTTTCAAGTATAGATTGTTGATGAGTTGCAAGAGACGAGGCTGCTGCTTTTCCTTCCTTGAGCTTCTTCAGAGACTGTGAGAGTGTATCAAAAGAACCAGAAGGTGAAAGATTCCTTTTCTTTGTCAATGGATCACTAACATGATAAGGTTTTTGATTGCGATGAGTTGATTGCCCCATCCGATTCTCCATTGAGTTCAATGAACAAGGCATTTCCTCTTTAGACTTGTCCTTTCCATTGCCTGAGCTCCTTACTGCCACCGAAGTGTCATTGGTGCAAATATGTCTTCCCTGTTTTCCATCTTCTGAAGATGCGATTGAGACATTCTGGAAGAAATGCCAAAGATATTAGGGAATAACCCAATTGAATTCCGCATAGTAGATGAACATATTTTCGGGTAATAAAGTATATAACAATAACTAAAGTTTAGGAGACCACTATGAAGTTCTAGGTCCAGGTACAATAAATCGGTCATAGATAATTTTACAATAACACAGACATTTGGGAAAACGGAACAAACTGGAAATAATATTAGAAAAACAGGTAATAAATAGTATTTGATCATAAGTAACTGTAAAAGACGATTTACAATTTAAGTTGTCCAACCTTCAGTGCCTAACATGATAAGATACAAATCAGTCAGACTACACGGAGTATTTTTCAGAAATATATTTGCAAATTAAGCCCTGTTTGACCGCCATTTCTTATAATCTACTTTTCCTCTAACTCATTTTCAACTACATATTTCATTGGACCCATAACTTTTATCAACTTTCAAGCACACATTTCATCATTTTTTATCAAAATCTATTAAAATTTCAATTTTTATCAAAACCAAACATGGCCTAATTACGATTTTGGGCCTAAGGGCAAAATTCAACAGTGATGATAGTTTATGGGTAAAAACTTCAACTGGTTAAGTGGGTTTCAATTTAGCCACTAAATATTTGTTTGTTATAAATTAATCATCTGACTTCAAGATATGTTTGATAGAGACCACCGAACTTTAATTTGTTCCACATTAGTCTCCCAATTATAAAATTTGTTTCAAGCTATGTTATTCTCCTTTCAACTTAGAAATCCTCTACCTGAATTAGCATCAAGTCAAGACGTTTTCAAATGAATCCCCTTTCCAATATGGCAAATACATGGTCATCAAATTTAATATTGTTATAAAAATGAAAACTGATGTAGTGATCAATGTGAACTAAAACTTGAAGTTCAGTGACTCATTTGGAACAAATTAAAGTTGAGTGATTAGCATGAAACAAATTCAAAGTTGAATGACTAATTTGAAACAAACTAAAGTTGAGTTACCAAATTAAAACCAACATATCACCGTGAATCAAGATAGATTAACCTCAAATGTATCTCCCTTCTTAAGGTTCAAGATTGAATTTATCCATGGATTGAATAAAATAAAACAATGGCAAACAAATTTAATACAACCTAATGCCTTGAAAGAAAGCAGGAATGTAACGGGATCTTTTTCAGTAATCCATTCAGTTCAGTGTTGAAACCAGAAGTACTACTAGCCTAGTCACCACATGCAAAGCATAGACAAGTAAGGTCCTTCTGCTTCCTTCCTATCAAAAAAGTATTAATCGCTACATCATAAAGAGTATATAACTCTTTGCAAACTACATGCAGATAGCGACAGCTAGAAACCCCAAAACATTTTATGAACATAGTTGTTTTAGATAGATAATATAAGACACTGCTGACCACCACAAACAAACCAGAATTTGAATCAGCTGAGTAAAAAGCTAGGGCAAACCTTGGAAGAAGTGATCCATTTGCCATCTTTACATTCCATGTGTGGTCTTATTTCCGAATGATGGAATTTCCTATTCTTATTCGTCTGCTTGAAGAAGACAAGGTACCAACTATCCTCAAGCTCTTTTGTAATTACTCCACTCCACCAACCATTATCAAAGTATGCATCAACTTTTTCCAGTAAATCAAATTTTGTACTCCTAAGAAGTGGTGGACAAGGTCTGACATGGAGGGGATCAATGGTTACAATCACAGGCCGAGCCTCATCACCAACTTTCAGGCTCTGGTACTCCACTAGGAAAGATCCGTTTCCTAATTTTTCGAATATAGTTGCCGGGAACCAGGCATCTCGACAATCTTCTGCTTCAAATGAAACCTCTACTTTTGTCCCCACTTCAAACATCAAAGCTGCTGTGCTCTTCTGAATATTCCACAAAAACAATAAGAATAGAAATATAAAGAACAGAAGTTGAAGGCGATATCATCTTGTAAGTCAATGAACAACACAGTACATCAGTTCTTAAAATTAGAACAAGTTATACACATTTACAAGAATGTCATAATGAAAATTCAATAATCGACTCTAACAGCTCCCAGTACCTTTTCAACAGCTTCCACTGACAAATAATGCAACAGCTTCATCACATGCTAAAGAACGTCAAACTTTTGAAAATTATGTAACTTACCATGAAAAGACAGGTGTAAAGGTTTTTACCTCCCAAATGTAACTATCAGTAAGACTGAACTTACTCTATCATTGTAATCAGAGTATTACCTACCTTCTAAAACATCTATGCAAGCATGACTCACCAAAAAATAAACCCACTAACACGAAGAAAAAAATTACAGAGCGAGAGAGAGCCTTTTTTTCCAATATGAAAGCCTAGCGAATGAGGAATATCAGAATATGAATAGAGGAATGTAAAAATTCACAACATATCGAACTCGCCATAAGGATACTATACTTCTGTTATCTAATAATTCCTAGATACAGCCCAAAATGTCAACTTATCAGCAGCATGAACGCATTACTTAAGTAATTGGCCACCTTTCAGCCCCGAAAATGAAATAGGAAAAGTTAATAGAACCTCATAAACCCTAAATAGTCGGAAATGCACAAGGATGAAAAGAAGAGAAGAAAGCGAAAACAATATTTCGGACAAATAAGACGAAAATGTTGCACCTCATAAACCCTAAAAACCCTGGGTACTTTACCGGCAGAACGGGTCGGACCCATAGTCCCTCGACCCAATCCCAGTGGACCCCGCAGGTCTGTAACTCCTAATTGGAACTCGTCTGGAGGGTTTTGAATACAAACTTCGAACCTCCGTCAATTACTCTACTCACAACACCAATCCACCACTCATCCCGTGGAAAGCATCAACGACGTCTTTACTTCAAACCCCTCGACAATTTCTTCCTGTGGTGGCGATGACCTCACAAACGCCACATTTACGTACTCCCTCAGAAGCTCCGACCCATTTTCATCCGCTAACAGGTCTTGGTACTCCACGTACGTAAACTTTTTTGTACTTTTTAGGGCTCGAATTTTTTTTCTTAATTTCTGAAGGAATCCTAATTACAGTAGCTAAGAAATGTACGTCTTCACAAACTTCCTCGTCGGATTTTACCTCGATCAGAGAACCCCCTTTGTAAAGAGAGAATTTTGCCGCCTCTTGAGTTGCTCTGGCTGTGAAGTGTTTACTGCATTACCTATTTTTTGGGTGCTCTTCTAGTTTGTAGGGTCTCTGCTAGGTTCCTCGGCCTCCATCCGAAGTCGAATCCTACTTTCCCGGACCGCAAAGTTTGGCCATCCAAAAGCTTAGGTATCCTTTTTAAGTTCTCTCATTTTTAGATCAAAAAGTTTGAACAATTGGCACACGTTATGAATAGGATGGTATACAATACTTATGATCATATAATTAGTATACTTTTTGATAAAATAGATCATATGCCTAACTAGTGATCATGTTGGGTAGGGAAAAGAGCATTTTCGGTACGTGACATTAATCCGCATACATTCTCATAGTAGAAAGTGAACTTCACGTCATCATGCATTTATCTCATTGCAAGAATCATAACAGTATTATCCCCTCGTGGACAAACATTCACACAATATTCTTTCGTACAACTGTTCACAATAATTCTATAATACGCTTCTGACACCAATGTTTACCATGTCTCTATAAGCATTAGTTCTTTAGATGGATGACCTTTGTCACAATAGTAGTACGCCTATCGAAAGAAATACACAGTCTTTATCATTGTGCTCTACCAATGTGCACTCCACAAAACAAAGTTGACAAAGCACATGGGCCCATTAGCACATTAACAACCATTCTTTCTATCATCCTTAAAGCTTTGTTCATTAGTTTTGCTTGCTTGATCCAATCCATTTTTTTTTATTTTTTTTTTTGCGCAAGAATGCACGTTATTGATCTTTCACAATAATAACGTACATTTGATACAGCTCTCATATCAATTTTCACGGACCACAAGTTTGACCTCTCGAGGTTTCACATCTTAAGGCAACCTTCTCCTTATTTTTAGATCGACAAGCCTAAACAAATGGCACATACGCACGCTTGTGTCTAGGATGCTAGACAATACATGTATATGATCACATTGTAAATGTATTCTTCAATAAAATAGTCATGCATCTAGCTATTTGTCGGTATGAGGAGAGGTGCACTCTCAATGCGTGACACATATGATTTTTCTCTTTCCAAATTTCCTTTTATGTTTTCAATATTTTTCTCTAATTTAAGTCCTTTCATTAATTTATTTCAGACCATTTAATTCAGATTGCAGTGGATTTGCAAGTCACGCAGCATGCTATTTTTAATTGTTCGGTAAAGAGAGAGTATTTGACTATTTGTTTTTTGTGTTAAGAATATTGGAAAATAAGATCTTTGCTTGTTTGGAGAGATTATAACTAGAGTAATTGATTTTCAAGAAATGTGTATTATTTCTCTAACATAGGTACCTACTATTGTAATGTAATTTGTTACACAATTATACACAGAATAAAAAAATAAATTAAAAGTCAAATTATTTAAAAAAATTCAATACAAAACAAAGTATGTCGAAAAACTTGAAGAGATGTATAAAGATTTAAATAAGGATTAATAGCAGAATATCCCCTTGAAAATGTTTCATTTTGCGAGATATATCCCCTACCTATTGGAAATCACATGAAACCGCCTTGTTTTAAATGTTTTGTGCGAAAAACACTCCTACAGTCAGCATCCGTCTTGTATGACATTAAATCACAGAGAAAATGGGGGAAATGGAAAAATAACAAAAGGCAAATGCATCAATTTAGGTTTTCGTCTCTAATAACACCCTCCCAACACGAAGAGGGATTTATTTTTATGTCAATCATTGCATTATCTGATACCACTTCGTTTCTTGTATACGTAGCTGCAACACTGGACACTTAGCTTCGAAGGAATCTCGACTCTGCAAATGCGGAATGGAGATTGAGTTGAAAACTTTGTGGACGGCAGCGAACCCGGAAAGAAGGTTCTTTACATGCACACGACAATTGGTAATGGAAACCCAACACTATTTTTGAATTGATTTTTACTGAGCATGCTCAAGTTCTTATATTTTTTCAGTTTTCTACAGCAAAATAGAGGTTGTGGGTAATTCTCGTGGTTTGACCCACCCATGTGTAGTAGATATGTGGAGATCATACATGGGCTATTGAGATCCAGGAATGCACTCGAATAACAGTTGTTGGAGCTATAGAGGCAGAGTAGTGATTTTAGATTTAGGTTTTGAGTTTTTGTGTGGGTGTGTAGTGATGTGGGTTTTGGGCGAAAATAAAGTTTCGATCGCCGTATAGATGTGTGTACTAAATGGGTATAAGTGAATGTTGTGCTTTCGTGTTCAAGTTCTGTAAGTTAGACGTTCAATGTGGTATTCCAATTCTATCTTCTATTTCATCTCTTATTATTTGATTGTTCATTGATAATGACTGTGCAACAAGTCTCGTTATCTGAATTGGTTGCGAAACCCCCTACATTTCTGAATAGGTTTCATAATACAACCCTAGAATCATATAGCAATGTGCTATTCAACCCTATAGTATTCTAAAAATGGGACATCTAAACCTTATTTTCTATAGCTTTTGTATGAAATCAACCCTGAATTGATGAAGGTTGCAAAGCATAACCCCATAATCCCTAATCCCAATTCAATATTACGCACACCAAAAGTAGGACATCCACACCAAATCTGTATATCGACACCCAAAATATTACTAGTTAATAATAAGAAATGTTCACATTAATATGGAGTACGAAAAAAAAAGCATTACAACCAAAAACTAAAACTCAGGACCATAAAAAAAAAAAAAAGGCATCTCAGTTTACAGCTGGTGGTTTCCCTCCTCTATGTGACATTCTGCATACCTCGTGGTAATAGTGTCGCAATGACATGGCTGCATGGTATACCCATTAACTGCCACATCAGTCATGATCAAGTCCTAGCAGTCAGGTCGACTACACACAAAGTTTGAGTCTCATGGTGTCGTATTTGGAATTTTTGGTTCCCCAAATAGTCGGCATATTCAGATAGTGATAGAATCGTATTTTCTGAATAATTTTCATTATTCTTGGTCTCATGATTCCTCTCCACTTGTTGCATGCCTCCATCCTTACCATGATTCATTGCATTAAGTACATTTGAATCTCCTCTAACATTGACAAAATAGGCTTCTCTCCCGTGCATTCAAGATGGTCGCGTTGAAGGACTTCGATAAATTGTTTAGTAGCATATCACAATCATTCCCTACTTTGAAATGTGATTTACTCCAATGCGCTGTCAACTTCAACTACAACCAACTGTATGTAGCAGGGTCCACGTCGCTCATCTTATTCTTCTGTGTCGCATCACCTATGCGACTTCAATTTTAGCTCTTGCTGCATTCCCATAGTAAATTCTGCAATGTGAGGCCCTTCTATGTTGCACTAAAGTTGTTGTAAAGATGTCGCACACAAGTACGATATTCAGCATATTCAAATATTTGTACAATTCATTTATGCTTATCAGACATGAAAACTTAGTTGTGGTTGTTCACTATGCCCAAAGCATCTCTCAACAACTCCAAAAACAACATCCACTTTCACCGTTCTCAACCTCCACTACAACATACGCTATAAGATAAACCCCATTATTACTATCCACGTTTACTATTGTCAATAACTGGCCCCACATGGCAGTTTTCTAAAAACAACCATCCAACCCTATCACATTCCTGCATCCACTCATGAATCCCACCTTCGATGTTCCCAGACATATGTACAATCTTTTAAACTCCCAACCACGACCTCCAACTATGTAGTTGTACCAACATTTGTATGTTTCAGATGCTCACAATAATCTCACAAAATTTTGTAGTGGTCAACCACGGCGCCACATAATGTCTTCATTGCCAACTCTTTGGTTCGGTAATACTGCCACCTAGTCACGTCTCCCAAATTATCCATTTTAACTTTATCAAAAAATGCGTTCACGGACATATTACAATCAGCCTTCCATGAAGACAAGTACCTATGGGCTAAGTACTTTGGAGTTAGCAGCTTGTTTCGATATACCAATGCACAACTGTCATCACCATTATAAGTTTTCACCATAAAACTGTTTGAATCTTTCACCTTGTTTGCGTACAACAGTCATCCACACGATTTTTCCTTGCATACTGCTTGCAATCTATACCCTTCATCCTTGACGTACTTTATCTCCTAGTTTGATGTTACTGAATGCTCAATTAATGCCCATTTCAACACTACTTTCGTTTTGAACACTATACCGTAGCGCACAAAATAAAAAGGTGGGGGTTGTAAAACACAAGAAATGTTTTCTTGAATGAGAATTTTACAACATAATCATTTTACATGCGGGGTATATAAAAACATTATTGAATAAATAAGGGTTATTATAGACAATGTATTAGAATATAAGGGGGGTTTTGAAAATCTTTTCGAAAATTTGGTTGTTCCATGTCAGTTGATGGATTGAATTCATCAGTTCATCATCTCTATCTAAATGTTGTTCCTTCATCTTCTTTGTTATCCAAACTATGCAACTCATCTGGCTCCCCGTAGTTAGTGTATGAGTCTTTAACTTCTTGCCCATCATACATTCCAAAACCAAAATCAACTTGTTCCTCAACCTCGTCACCAACCTCAGGTTCATCCTTAACTTCGTAATCTCTTTCCACAAAGCCTTCAATGTCATTTCCCATTGTATTGTCCGGGACCTCCTCAACCATCTCCGAGTTCACTTTATGCTGATCCTATTGAGAAGTACTAACTCCAGCTTCGTACATGAGTGTTTTCTCAAATTGCGACCACACCTCCTCTACATTTTTCGGCACAAAGTCACCAATGTTCACGTCACCTAAACCACATTCATCTACATCAAACAATAGGATGTAGCAACTTTCTATGGTACTTTCACCCCCTTCATTACGGGCACTACTCTTTGGGACCTCATGCATTGGTTCTTGGAAGGTTCTTGAGCTAAGTTTGCTATCGGCTAGGCACAACTATGTAAATCTCAAGCGACCTATGTCTTTTAAGTTCCTTCAACATCTCTCTCACATTAGATTCACTGTGAAATCTCCTCAAAGCAATACACAATTTACCTTTATGCATTCGAAAGTAAAATTCTAAATGCCCACAGTCACCACAAACATGCCGAAGAGCGTTGAACCATTCCCTATTGAAGTATTCAGCCCTCACGAAGTCCAAAAATATCACCGTACCATGCTCATACTTGACATTGTTCGACTTATCAAAGAAGACACCGTCAATGTATATAGTCATTGTGAAATAGTATGTGTGTCGACTGGATAATAATGTGAACAAAGGTTAGTACAGAAATCAGTTCAAGACCCACAGCAAACAACATGCATCACTTTTTACAACGAAATTCCAAAAAAAAAAAACACGTAAACAATCTGAACCAAAACCCTTTATTTCTTCAATCGAAAAAACATAGCAACTTACCATACACATGCACTTCTTCAAACCATCTAAGTCTTCGAGCCTCCATTCCCAACAATCATGGTCAAACCGTAAACATACCAAAAAACAACTAATTTGAATATTTTATTTCACCATTTCACAAATTTCACGCACGCATTTTTTAAAAATAAAAACTTGCTTCCACAACTTTTTGTCACACCTTCGCTGAAGAATGACAATTGTTCAGACTTCAGAATGCCTCGAGGAAACCTCTACAATCGTGGTGAAACAGAGAACTGACCGTACAACGTGGGTTAGCAACCGAAATCCTCTCAACATTCGTGTCGCTTCGTCTTGTACAAAACCCACTCTTCGTATTGGAATGGGTGTTATTAAAGACGAAAACATAAATTGATGCGTTTGCTCTTTGTTATTGTCAATTTTCCCCTATTTCTCTGAAATTTAACAGCATCTACTGATGGTAGGGTTTTTTTTTTGCACAAAACACTCGGAATACGGGGGTTTCTGCGATTTCCAATAGGTATGGGGGTATATCGCAAAATGAAACATTTTTCAAGAGATATTATGCTAATAATCCATTTAAATAATCATGATATTGATAAAACAATTTTCTCCAAATATCAAAGCCACTTAAAAGTCCATCAGTTTAGCAATCCATTTTTTTGGAGCAAAAAATGTGCTATCAAAATGGGAGAAAGCTCTTAGGCTGTAGAAACAACTTTAAGAGCACCACATCTTGCAATTTCCTCATAAAAAGATGGGAAGAAAGTGGGCTGGAACCACGACACTAATAACAAACATAATAGTCACGATCTTATCGAAATTAATCCTATGTTCGACCTCCATTTTTTTTAAAAACTCATTTTCAACCACACACTATCCCATAAAATAATTTTATACGTAAATCGAAATTCTTTCTTCTTATTTTTTACTACATATTCTTTAAAAAATTACTATTGCAAAAATACATATTCTTTTTTAAAAAATGGGGCTCAAATATGGGTTCAATTATCAAATTTGACAATTTTTAGAGTGTCACACTCATCTGCACAGTAGAGTGAAAATAAATGTGCACTCTTTTTAAAATCAAGTGAAAGGAAATTGAGGGAGGTGAATTGATAGCAAACACAATAAATCACAAATATTTGTGAAAATTGAATTACAATTATGAAATGAATAATGTTATTTACAATCGCTCATTATCATAGTCACCCTATATGACATTACATGCGGCGATTATTGATTTGATACACGAGGCAATAAAAAACTACTACATTGATGCATCAAATCACTATTCGCTACATGCATACCTAGTAGGGAGACTCCAAATAACATTACTCAAAATGGAATTTTAAGAATACATCAATCATCTTGCACTTTTAAAAAGAAAATGGAAGGGGATGACACTAACGGGTGATAGTCATTATTTCGTAGGGTTGACAGCCGGCTCGGCCCTTGCCCACACAAACTCAGCTCGTGCCCGGAGCTCGCTCAAAATGCCGAGCTTGCTCAAAATAGGTATTCTGCGAGTCAGCTCATTTTTTTTAACACACACCACAGTAGATAAGCCTTTATGGAAAAAAAATGGGCAAGCCCACGAGCCACTCGTCTAAAAACGAGTCGCCCTGCTGGGCTCGTGTTCGGGCTCGTTATTTTGACGAGCCCAAGTAGCTCGTGGCTCGTCAAAACGAGACGACGAGCCGGCTTGACTTGTTTGCCATCTCTATTATTTCATAAGACTCGAATCACAATAACAATAGTTTTAGCCCCTATTTGATCTACATTATGCTCAAAATTCATTCTTTTAAAACTATTTTTTACCCACAAAATTTTCAATAAAATAATATTACACCCAAATTCAAAACTTTCTTATTTTTTAACCACATATTTTCTATCACATCATATCATAAAATGTTTTTTTTTAATAAAAAATATGCATCAAACACTCCCTTAAAAATATTGTAGTTTGCAGATGGTGTATTTAATTGAGGCTTTGGAAGACTTTGTACGTCAGTCAAATTTTGACTTCCCTAAATCTTCTCAAGTGTTAATATTCTATCCTCATTGCAGAAGTTGATCCACGATCAACTCCATGTAGTGACAATAATTAAGATCAATAATAATTATGTCCTTAATTTAAAAAAATTCAAAACCAAATCCATAATATATGAACAAAAACAACAAAATAGAGCATTTTAATAAATTCATACTTCAATTTTTTGAACAGTTAGTTTTGCAACACTCAAACCCTCGCTGCGAGCCATGTGCCCCTTCAAAATAGATGGAGTTTCACAACACTCAAAACCCTCAATATTTGACAGTTAATAGGTCGTGAGTTTAGAAATAAGGATAATGAAACTTTTGAGCTATTAAAAATTAAAAAAAAAAAGAAAATTTTGAAAAAGAGATCAATTCAAACACCTAGACATTTAATTAGCACTGTAAATGAATCAATTTATGCAAAAATTAAACTAGAATTGAAAAAAATAAGAAAAAAAAAAAGAAAATAGGGGAAATTTAACACACTATTTTGAATATGAGATCTAATTGTAAGTTTTTAACAAGTACACAACCATAGTTGGTCGAAAAAGAAAGTTGTAAAAATTGATTCTCGAAAAGCACACTTAAAAAGAGATCGGAAGTTTTTGAAATGACAATAATTTATCATGAATTTTTTTTTTCGAGAAGTTTACAGAGATTATTGGAAGTTTTTGATTGCCCTCGTTTGTTTCTCATTATTCATCTATAAAAATGAAAAATATGTCCGTTATTCTTTATATCAAGTCATCAATTTTGAATTTTTATATCTTATGTGGAGCTCAATAACGACTATATTTTTCATTCTCATTCTATAATAATGAGAATCAAATTGGGCCGAAGTATATAATTACTATGAAAAAGATTTTCGAGAAGTACAGTTGAAAAAAAAAAGATTATCGGATTTTTTTGTAATGAGACAATTAAAAATATTATTGAAAGTTTTTGGTATGAGATATACAATTACTGTGAAAAGTTTTTCGAGAAGAACATTATTGGAAGTTTACCATAAAATTACTTTAAAAAAGATTTTCAAGAAGATAATCGAAAGTTTTTGCAATGAATTATTTCATATTTTTATTTTTGGAGAGGTTGCTATTCAAAGAGTTTGAAATAGAAAATTTTCCAATTTTTTTAGTGTTTGATAGGCAAAACTTTCTTGAGAAAATATTTTTCAATTTTCCAAATTTTTCACATTTTGGAGGAAAATAGATTTTTGATGTTTTGGTTGGTAAATATTTTCTGGTTTTTTGTTTTTTTGGAAATTTTTTTAAATACAATGGTAAAATTTTTTTTTTTCATTTTTATTGACAATTTCTATGCAAAATAAAGTCAAACAAATGTTATTCAGTATGATTTTTTTTTGGCAACTGGAATAAATTTTTGGCCAAATAGTAGAAAATATTATCATTTTAATAGACAATTTTCATAAAAAACGAAGCCAAACAGGTACCAAACTCTCAACATTTTCTATAAAAAATTATATCATTCAAACACAATTAATTATAATTTTCAATAAAATAGTTTCCAGACAAATCCATTCCCTAAATATTTTCCTCCCGCCGATTTTCCACATAAAAAGAAATGGAATATGAGAGACCAAAATAATTTCATATAATTATCATCTCCTTGACAAGCAACTATGGCGTCCTCTGCAGCAACAATTGGATTCCCATGTTCTTCAAACATCCCAAACAAAAAATTTCAGAGACCTTTATCAGTCTTAATCAGGACACTTAATATCAGGAAGAAAAATCAACCGAATAATCGAGAATTATGTTAGTGTAAAAGCCTCCGTGGGGGCAAGTGGGCCTCCTTCCGCCACCGCTGGGCTGTATTCCTCCGAGCAATTCGATCTCAACATTGAAAACGTCGACAAGGTTCTTGATAACGGCAGGCCTTACCTCATCGCGGACGGCGGAAGTGTCGATTCCGCGACGGAAATGTCGATTCCGCGACGGAAATGTCGATGTCGTGTCTGTTGAAAGCGACGTCGTTTCTCTCTAGCTCCAAGGTGCGTGTTTTTTTTTTCTTTCCAGAATGCTTCAGCTAATAGAATTAGCATGTTGGAATTTGTGGATGTAATTGATCTAACCTCAATTCAGTAGAATTAGTGGCGTTAGGTTTTTTCTAAATTGGGGTTATTATAATCTGGACTGAAGCGCAAATTATCCTTTTTTTTTTTTCCTGTCAGAACTTCAGATTTACATTTGCAGATTTTTTCCGTTCCTCTTTGTTAGTCACAGAACAATCATAAAGACTTAACTTTCAGCCAGGTCAAAAATTAAATCAACACCGAATAATTAATCAAAGAAATCTGAAATATATTTTTTTAATAACCAGAAATTGCATTCAATTTGTAAAAAAAACTGGAATTTTCATGAAACTCTCATGCCATGTCTAAGAATAATTAATCTGTACACCAAGGAACATTTTGTTCAATAAAGGTAGTAAAATAAGAAGACTTACCTCTGGCAACATACTGTCTTAATAATATCCCTTTTTTGTATTTGGACGTCTCAAGTTTCTGTTGATGACGCTGTGCAAATAAACATAGAAGGAAACAATGAAAATTACAACACTCAAACTCTCAGTGTGAAATCATGTATCCCTTCTACCCAGATAGAAAGATATCCTCATAAAAATACAGGAGATCACTTGAATTACTTAAATCAATCACCTATTGAATACATTATTGGACAATTTTAGGAAACCCTACCCAAAAACCCAAAATATTGAAGAGGAGAGGAGGGTGGGTGGCAGGAGCAGATATAATAATATAGGATGTAGGGGCTGAAATTTGCTGACAAGGCAACAACAAGTGAACAACCAATGAAGGTTGAAGGTTGGTCATAATAAAGTGTACAAGTCATTTTTCATTTTGTGAATAATTTAAATTGAAGCAAGACTATAAAACATGTTAAAAATTCAAGAAAACATAACATGTTCAACACAAATTGAACTTTTTTACATTTGGCAATTTTAGTTTCCTCCTCAAATGAGACCCCATGAAATAGTATTTTTTTTCCCTTTTCATAGTGCTAAGAGCGAAATTTACACGAAAAGGTTGAAGAGTTTAAAATTTGAACTCCATAAAACAAGAAAATCAAGAAAAGGAAAATACATAATAGATGGAGGATTTTAGAGGAGAAAGAAAATTCGAAACAATGGTAGGACAAGAATATTCAACAAAATTGGAACACAATCAAAACTAGATAACAAAAAAAAAAAAAAAAA
>CAIGRH010146413.1:0-11774 GCA_903798295.1 Fraxinus nigra | reverse complement strand
AATTGTACTATGTTTTAATAATATTAATGAATTTCATAGTTTCCTTAATTTAACGAATTATTTATTTAATAATTTATATATTGCTAAAATAAATAAATGAATAATATTTCGAATAAATAAATTACTAAGAAAAAAATAGAAGAAAATGATTAAACACTGTTCATTTGGTGTAAGTTTTGGTGTAATGGTTGGAGATGAATTTTAGTTTAGTGCAAAATTTGGTGCAGTACTGGAAATGACCTTAATTTAAAACACTAGTTAAAATTTTAATTTTAATCAAAGTCAATAATTAATTTAACCACATATTTTATGGAATCCACAACTTTCCAATCATATATTTCATCATCTTTTATCAAAAATACTAAAAATTTAATTTACCTCATCATTTACCTCAAAAGTAAACTGCTAGAACCCACCTCATCATTTACCTCAAAAGTAAACTAGGTTGGCCGACACTAAGGGCATGTTTGATTCAACAAAATTTTCCATGAAAAATGGAAATGGAGTTCCATCTTCTACTTTTGGTTTGTTTGATACACTTAATTTTCCATGCAATTCATTTTCTTGATTTGGCACACATGATTACCTTTTCCATGATTTTGTGGAATTGGTTTTCCACCAAAATGGTGGGAAAATGGTTTCCAGCAATGAAAACAAATTTTATGGACAACTGTAAAAAAAAATTTCATTTAATAGACAATTTTCATGGGAAAAAAAAAAGGACGAATACCAAAAGATCCAAAATTTCAACATTTTCCAGGTAGAAAATTGTACTAATCAAACACAGTTAATTGACAATTCCCAGAAAAACAATTCTAGGCAATTCAATTTTTTGGAATTTATTTTCTTTTCACCCAAATTTCACTTTTGCAATCAAACGGATCCTAATATTTTTCAGCGAGGTCTTCAACTTCACACCTACCAGTTTTCCACCGTCCTCCTTTTACATGGATCTCTCGTTTTTTCCTCTTTCTGTCAATTCACAATTTGTTTTTTCCCCTTCCTTGTACATCAATCTGTAAAAGAATATGTACAAGTAACAATACGATTTATCGAAATCAAGAAACGTAAAAAGAAGAAATACAGAAGATTTGATTTTGATCGAGGCAAGAATTCAAGTCTCAGGAACTTGCTGGCATTTTTAGTCTCTTAAATTAATGAAATTACACATTAATTTTTACCAAATTCCGTTGAAACTTCACACAGACTTTAGTCTGCAAGCATGACCCAGGAAAGAGAAGTATGAAACGGAAGCCAAAGACCGAATACAAGCCATTTTGTCCGTATGCTTGGAATAAAGTCTTTATTAGGCTTCCAGCAGCATCTAATTATTTCCTTTCTGAAGATTTTTGATGACTTGGGTTATTTCCTCATTTGCAATTATTCATGGAGTGGGTGAAAAGAAAGATAAGGTTCTTGAAAAGGAGGAATGAGAAATTGAAATTATCGCCTTGGTATATTGAAAATGGAGGCAAGCTGTTAGAAGGGCTTATTGCTTTCTCTAATGGTAAGTATGACATTCCTTATCGCGTCTTCACCGTTGAAGAACTTAATAAAGCAACAGACGTCGATTTCCCTGGTCTAAGTGAAGATGATTCCAGATCTGTTATGCAGGATGGAACTGGCAATTACTTCAGCGGCGTTTTTCAGCAACGGTCTATTCTGGTGAAGAAGTCCCATTTTTATGGTAACGAAGACAAATTGGCGTCCTATGCTGTCAACGACATAGTAGTCACAGTGTTGATGAACCACCACAAAAATGTTTTGAAGGTCTTCGGTTGCTGCTTAGATTTGGAAATTCCTGCTATTATCTACGAAATCGGGATCAATTATGGACTTTTGCATGGCCTTCTATATAGAAAGAAAGAAGGGGATAATATTGGTAGATCACACTCTTGGAGTAATCGGGATAATATTGGTAGATCACTCTCTTGGAGTAATCGACTAAAAATAGCAAGAGACGTTGCAAATGCTCTTGTTTATCTTCATACTGCATTTCCCACACCTATCATCCATAGAGATCTAAGCACCAAAAACATTGTCATAGACAGTAATGGCGTTGCTAAGCTTGTCGATTTCTCATTCTGCGTAGCATTGCCTCCAGGAGAATCACAGGTGCAAGTAGATACTGTTGTACAGACGACATATTTTCTAGATTTCGAATATTTGGAAACAGGCATTATCACAGAGAAGGTCGATGTCTACATGTTTGGAATTATTCTCCTTGAACTCTTAACTGGTCGTGGCCTTTTCAAAGTAGATGATAAATATACTCCTTTAGTGAAGTATGTAAAACACCACGTTGACAAGAATGAGTTGAGTAAAATTTTGGACCCAATAATTTTAGATGAGAGGGGCGAAATAGAGCATCAATTGCAGGCTTTCTCGAGACTTGCTTTGAGATGTACTGTTGAAAGAGGAGCAGATAGGCCATACATAATCGATGTGGCAAAAGAACTAGTAAAAATTCAGAGGTCTGTCCATCCAATTTAGCCCACTCAAAGGAGCAGCAGATAAACCACATCGTCAAAGATATTATGTTGTTAGGTAAAACACTTTCTAGATTGTGTGTTAAGTTGTTAATTTGTTGGGTAAAGCACTTCATGAAACTTTGCTGATGTGTGGAAGTGTTGTCTATAACGTTGGTTTATGATAATTTATTTTTTTATAATAATGCATCTATTTTGGAAATATACAAAAGGGTATGATTAGATATTAAAACTCGTGACAATTTTATTTAGACAGAAAATTTAGAATATACATGGAAGCAACGGTCCACATAATGAACAAAATAAAGACGAAAAGAACAAAATATGAGAGGTTGAGATACGAAAAGTTAGAGGTTTTCTTGTACTATTGCTCAAGGTTGGGGATCAGAGGTCCTTAAAATTTATATTTGATGTTTCATCTAAACCTGACAAGAACATATTCTGATAGTAGAGAGGAGGGTGAAATATCTATTTTATATAGAGACTGTAGTTCAAGTCATTCAAGCATGGATCCTTAATTTATTAAATGGATTGCTTGTACATTGGAATGCTTGACTATGTCGTTTATGCAAAACATAGGAAAAAAAAAAAAAAGGAGCCCTATACAAATTTCAAGTTGCTCAATTAAAACACTTCCAAAAATCTGTCTAAAAAATTATATTGTTGACATAAATTTATGTCAATATTGTTGACGATTATTGACATAAAAATGGCAAGTAGCTCACTAAAAACGGGGCAGTTCAGAGGGACCTCCATGGATTCTCTATTTTTTGAAAATTCATACGTCCCCTATCAATGTATGAACTACTCTCGTGTACAGATTTAGGCTCGACCTCAATGGAAAACGAAAATGAAGCACCTACCAATGCACAATTAGGACAATTTCGACTTCAGACTCTTAACTTCAAAGCATATTAAGTTAACCAACAAAATTTGTTTTCCAATCAACAAGATCACAGAATCAAGCTTTTCAACTCGCCACCAGAGATAATGCTGCACGGTAAACACTACAGAGTGTCAAAACTCTACTTTTGACATTACAACGCAATGTGTTGGTCCATAAGACCAGGTAGGCACTAACTAGGTAAGGAGACAGACTAAAACAATAGCAAACCAAAGCACCAGTTATGTACTGGGGCCGAAATATGGCTCTCTCTTTTAGTTCCAAATTAGGGGACGCTGTTAAATCAAGTGGGGATGACATAGGCAATAAGGAATAGTCTAGTAAAACAATATGGGAAAATAGAACTTCTGCACACTTACGGTTATCCTTGAATGGGATTTAAACAGTTCAGAAAAGAATAAGTATCAAGAGTAAAAGAAAACGACGAAAGTACATAAGCTTGAAATGAAAGATGAGATCAATATTAACATAAAAATGAAAGTACATATGCTTTTGATGTTCTAAATATCACGAGATGCATTATAAATCTTGATGAGCTCCACATATAGCCCTCGGCGTTAAGCTGCAAGCAACAACACTTAGGCTATGTTTGATAGCCTATATTTTCCATGGAAAATGGAAAAAAAAAAAAAAATCAATTTCGATGTCAAACACTTGTTTGACAAGTAAAATTTGGCATGGAAGATTTTTTCCCACGCGCCCCTTTTCTCTCTTTTCAATTTGGTGGCAAAATGAATTCCAGCTTTTGCCATTTTTTTATTTTTTATTTTTGGCAATGGAAATAAATTTCATAACCAAATTTTAAAAAAATTAACTTTAATGGACAATTTTCATGTAAAACAAACACTAAACTTTGATGAAAAAATGGTTTTCGAGCAAATTTTTTTTTTTTTTTTAGCAATGGTAACAAATTTTATAACCAATTGTAATAAAAACAATTCACTTTAATGAATAATTTTCATGTAAAATAAAGTCAAACGTGAACAAAAAGATCCAAAAGTTTTAAAATTTTTCAAGTGGAAAATTATATCAATCAAACATACTTAATTAACAATTCTCTGGAAAACAAGTTCTAAGCAATTATTTTTCTTGGAATTCATTTTCTTTCCACCAATTTTCCACCCTTGCAATCAAACGGACCCTTAGAAACCATTATCTTGAAGTTTTATGACTACCCAAAAATCCAATCTAACTTGCTCAAAAGTGTACAATAGTCTACCAATACAAGACACAAAAACTCAGGTACTGGCCATTTTTGACTCACAAGAATCGACCTTGTTAGTGTCAATAGGAGCCAAACCCAAATCCTCCACAAGCTTCCCCCAAGCCTTCAACAAATTAGGAGGAAACTTCTTATTCATAGTTCGAACAATTGCGTTCACCTCGTTCTTATGTCCATTTTGGCCGACCCTTGTGCTAAATACTTCAAAGTATTAAAATCAAGAATCTTGTGCAAATTCACACTCTCTTTAAACACATTATGCCCTGTCACATATCGTCCTTGCTCGCACAAATGAAACACCAACGTCTTGAAAGTGATCGTATTTGGATTAAAGCATCTAGATCCCAACTTATCATATACCTTCTTTGTTCATCCATAGTACCATTTTTTACAAAAGCACGTCAACAAGTAGGTATAACTAATTGCATCGTGTTTTGTCCCCGCATTACTCATTTTCATCAATTCGTAACCCCATCTACCTCACAGCCATGAATATGCATAAGCCTCACATTATAGCTCTCAAGTAGGGACTACAAGTGGACAACAATTCTTTTGGTAGATTTCAAGAATCCAAAACAATTACTAACTAAACCAATTAGGGATTGACTGATTGAATAACTTAACCGACAATGATATGCGCAAACACTCATCCTAGGTGGATTTCAAGTGTCCAATATAAACATTATGTGGCATATCATGTTTAATATATGTTGTTTTCAAATATCAAACAGTTGAGGGAGACGTGTTACACATGCCACGTGGTGTTGTCAATACTCTTGTACTTTCTAATATCTAACACACTAGTGATTGTCAACACAGTTGATTTTGGTTTTGAATTAATCTCCTAGTGAGAGTTCCTTCCAATAAATAATGTGAATGTTTCTAATTACAAGGCTGAAAATGAGCCATTACAATAATCACATCTACTATTACACTAAACATGCCTAATTACAATAATTATAGAATAATCACATATATCATCCCATAATTGGACGATATTAACATCCCCTCAAATTGATTCTAGTCAATCAAGAAGCATCAATTTGCCCACAAGAAATTGATGACGATGTCAAGTCACTGCTTTTGTAAAGATGTCAGCTACTTGAAGAGCAGTGGAAATATGTTGAAGTGTAAGGCTTCCCGAATAGAATGATAGTCCACTTTAATATGATTAGTAGGCTTATGGTAAACATGATTAGGAGCTATCTAAATGGCACTCGTGTTGTCAGCATGGAGTGGAGTAGGAGTAGATTGATGAAAACCAAGTTCTGCAATAAGAACACGAAGCCATATAATCTTGAAACAAGTAGCAAACATCGACCAATATTCAGATTCGATAGATGACTTAGACACACGAACTTGTTTTTTACTTTTCCAAGAGATCATAGAAGGGCCAAGAAACATGCACCACCCCGTGATAGATCGTCGAGTGTCAAGATAACCAGTCTAATCTACATCACTATAGGCACTAAGACAAAGAGAAGAACCAGAAGGGAAAAACAATCCTCGGCTAGATGTGCCGCGAAGATAGCGATTGATACGATGAACAGAAGCTTGATGGAGATGACGTGAAGTGTGCATAAATGACTAACTCGCTGGACTGCAAAGGAAATATCTTGTCTTATAATCGTCAAATAATTCAAACTTTCCACCAATTGACGAAACACAGTAGGATCAGATAAAAGATCAAGATCCCCACTACTATACTTTGTATTTACTTCTAGAGGAATATCAACAATATATGAATCCTGAAGACCAGCCAACTTAATGAAATCTAGCATGTATTTATGTTGATTCGAGAAAATACAAGAGGAATCAGTGTGGACCTCCAACCCTAAGAAGTATGTAAGAGATCCAAGATCCTTCATATGAAACGACGCCTGAAGATGCTAATGTAGACATGTAATCAAAGCAGAATCTGTCCGAGTAATAACTATATCATCAGCATAGACGAGAAGAATAACAATATCAATAAAGCTCTTGCAAAGAAATAAGGAAAAGTCATACCGGCTCGGTTGAAATGAAAAGTGAAGCAAGGTTGACCTAAATTTGTCAAACCATGCACATGGAGCCTGTTTCAGCCTATATAATGAACGCTTCAATTTACAAACTTCTGAGGTTGAGGTGGAGGTCAAACTAGGAGGTAGTGTCATTTAAACACCCTCTTTGAGATCACCATATAGAAAGGCATTTTTGACATCCATTTGATGAAGCGACCAACCTTGCGAGGCGCAATAGAAATAACTGTCTGAACCATAGTCATCTTGGTGACTGGAGCAAAAGTCTCCTCATAATCCATCCCATGCTCGTGTTTATTTTCGAGAGCAACCAATTGTGCCTTATATCGAACCAAAGTCCGATCAGAGCATAGTTTGATTGAGTAAACCCGCTTGCAACAAATGGCTTTAACATTCTCAGGACAACATACAACATCCCAAATATCATTGTCCTTAAGTGTACGAAGTTCATCTACCATCGCCTTCCACCAACATTCATGTTTTATTGCCTCAGAATACCTTATAGGTATGGGAATGTATGACAAAGTAGCATGAAGAGATGTATGAGAAAATAGATACGAGAAAGTATGGTAGAACGGTGAAGATTGTTGTCTGAATCCAACTTATTCATGGAAGGTAATGTCTGTGTAGTCTCAGATGGCAAGTTAGGCTATTTTGGCATCGTCGTTCATACACGAATCAGGTTTGAATCGTTCAGGAGTAAAAGACAACTCATCAAAGTGTGGAAGAGCCTGTATCTTCGGTAAAGACTCAACATAAATGGGAAAAAAATATTGATTGTCAAAAAAACCACATGACGAGAAATATGAAATATATTAGAGCATTGATCATAGCAAACATAGCCTTTATGAGAAACATTGTAACCCATAAATATGCATTTAACAGATTGAGCGGAAAGTTTGTAGCATTTATGAGGAGGTAAATGAACAAAACGTACACGACCAAAGGTATGCATGTCAATGTAGTTTGGATGCTTATGATGCATCTGATAATAAGGAGTTTCAAATTTTAGAACACTAGAAGGCAATCAATTAATTAAATGGACTGCCGTAGATAAAGCTTCGACCCGGAATTTAGGTAGAATTGAGGATTCAAGTAATAATGTATGAACCACATCTAGTAGATGACGATTCTTTTGTTTAGCAACACCATTTGCCCAGGTGTATAAGGACAAGAATGTTGGGAGACAATCCCCTTTTGATTAAGGAAATCATGAAATTTTAGAGACATATATTCTTCTCTTGAATCAGACCTTAAAACTTTAATAGCCGAAGAAAATTGAGTTTCAACATGAGCTACAAATTGTTGAAATATAGAAAACATCTCAGATTTAGAATGAAGAAAATAAATCCATGTATACTTGCTATAGTCATCAATGAATGTAACAAATTATTTATAATGTGCATGAGATAGAGAGGGAGGGTAGAGCTTTTGGTTTTTTCATTATAACCGGAGTCATACCCCATACATCTCTATGAATCAAATCAAAACTTCTTTCAGCATGACTACCAAGAGAAGGAAATGAAATGGACTTACTTTTTCTTATTTGCATGTGGAACAATCAAAAGAAATATGAGATGAAAATTTATCTTTATTGCCCAACAAACCCCGAGTTTATTAAATGAGACAAAACAACAGGGCTAGGATGACCCAAACGTTTGTGCCATATTTCACCCTTATTGTAAGCCATATAAATAACATGTTGAAGGGAAAATCATAGAGGAAACAACCGACCAACTTTAGACCCCTTCGCGAGTATCTTCCACGACCACTAATCCTGTACAATACAGTCATCACGAGAAAATTGAATATCGTAGTCATTATCAATCTACTGACCTATTGATATAAGACTAGCGGAAAGTGTAGGAGATACGAGAACATCTTTAGCAGAGGAATTAACATCTCCAACATAATGAATAGGAAACCGACTACCATTAGCAATCTGAATGTATAGGGATCCCTTATATGTCCGAATATTGCTAAGATTATCCTAAGAACTAATCATTTGATTAGATGCACCAGAATTAACAAGCCATCAATGATGATGGTGGAGAACCATTACATTGAAACCCCAAGGATGAAGATGCTGAAATAATCATCTGCTCGACCATCTCAGGAGTAAGATAAGATGAATTACTAGCAGTGGAAGAGGAAGTACCAAATGTAGCCCGATAGGCATTGGCCTGGTGATTCTGAGGTCGAGTAGAGCATTCTGTAATTGTATGCCTTAATTTCTTACAATAGTTGAAAAACTTCTTCGCATAGTGGACAGAAATATGCCTATATTCCTTGCGGCTAAAGCATTGGATCTTCCGCATGTCTCTACCCTTGCCTTTCCATTGAGCAACATAGGCAACTACATTAATTGGTAGTTTGTCTTGCTGATAAGTGGCATGTGTAGCAAGGCTTTGCTCCTACTGAAGTAACTTCCCAAAGCACACTTCCAAAGAAGTTGGATCACGATTCATTAAGTTAGATCGATTTGCTTCGAACTCAGGCTGCAACTACATAAAAAACTGATCTCTCTCGCTTTGTTCATGAACTTCTTGAACTGCAGCGACAGAGACATCTGTTACCTTTACATATTCATATCAGTATACTCGGCCCACAAAGTTTGAAACCCATAAAATTATTCTTGAACGAATAGATTGCCTCAAGTATAGCATGGTCAGACTCCAATTGAAATCGCCATGTTATATTGTCCTGGTGATAACGTTTCTCCAAATATTCCCACATACTTTTAGCAATCTTATACGGCCTTAGATTCAGAGCGATCATAGGGTTAGTAGACCCTAAAATCCAAGTCATAACCCGAGCATCTTTGATCTCCAGTTTGCGAGTTCTTAAGGATCCGTGGGAGCAGGATCACATCCATCAATATGACCCCACAATTCTTTTCTAGTAATGAATAAATGAAATTGAAATTCCCAGGTAGAATGATTTTTACTTGTGAATTTCGCGCCAAAAAATCTAAATTTCCAATAGACATTGTTAAAATGAAAAAAAAAAAACAATTGAAATAATATTAAGTAGATCCAATAACAAGCCCAATCCATCGGCCCAATTCGTTGGGCCCAATTTAGAAATGAATGTCAAAGGAGGCTAAACCAACCACAAGCCCAAACACTGGAGCCCAAATCCTAAAGCCCAAATAGTATGGCCCAATTAAAAATAAATTTCGAAAAACAACACTGGAGCCCAAATCCTCAAGCCCTATCTCACGATCTATCTCGTGTCATCCATGAAATCGCCGGAAGCTCCTCGACACCAAAAGATCCTGACCGACAACGACAAGTGTCGGTAACTACAACCTTCTTCGACGAGAAGAGTCAAAGTCGATGACACTGATAGAGGTGACAATAATGAGTGCTTGCAACCACAATCTTCTCCGATACACAGAACTGGAGTCAATGACAAAGAGAGGCAAAAATTCAAATCGCCTTAACAGCTCCACACAGAGACTCCCAAATTTGACGGCGGCAACTACATAGATGTGATCTGCTAGGTGAGCCTCAAGATATTAGAATACCAGAATATTCATCTTTTAGATTGAGGCTCTGATACCATGTCAACACATTTGATTTTGGTTTTGAATGACTCTCTCAACGAGAGTTCCTTCCAATAAATAGTGTGAATGTTTCTAATTACAAGGCTAAAAACCAGCCATTACAATAATCACGTCTACTTTTACACTAATCATGCCTAATTACATTAATTACAAAAATAATCACATATATCATCCCATAATTGGACGATATCAACAGTGATGACATTCTAATGTGTTTGACAACACATAATGCTGCAAAGACAAGTATCTTTTTAAAACAATGGAGGTATAAATGGATTAAACTACCTCATATGATATTTGATGTTACATAGTGGCAAGAAATAGAGAAAGTGGAAGAATTCGAGGCTAATGAGAGAACAATGAACTTCTTGCTGTCAGGTTCTTTTACGTCACCAAGGACCCATAACTGAGTTTAGTCTGGTTATTCTAGAGCTTGAGGGCTTTTCACATATTGACCACATGATTAATGTCTTATCAAATTATGGTGTTGAAGAATTCATCTTTGAAATCAGTCTGGGATACAAAATTCCTTCTTCACTATTTATGTATTACAGTTGAAACATTTAAAAATGTCTACTTGTTTGATCAATCCTCGTCTTCAAAGGATTAAATAGACTGATCAGGCTGGAATTGTGTAACGACAACATTGATGCTGAAGTATTACAAAGTTTGATATCCAGCTGCCCATTACTGGAGCAACTGTTGCTGGATTTCCCAATTGAATTTGACAACTTGGAAATTGATGCTCTTATGCTAAGACTCTTTCAACTTCGATGCTTATGTTCATCTATTTATATAAAGAGATTCCAGCATCTTGCAGTAGTTACAGTTACTACTTATGATCATTATGCAGTTGGCGACATTAACTATGGAAACTGTAACTTCGTTGAGTTCTTTGGTTCATTTCCCGCCCTTCATAAACTGTGCATGGAATTCTATTTTATGCTGGAATGGTTGATTATAAATAGAATCACGTAAATTCATCAAGTTAACTATGTTCGATCATAATTTTTCCTTCTACTTTCTAGACTTAGTTTAACGGTCAAGTCCAAACAATGCTTTTGACTTCTTTAATACACCTTAAAATTCTCAAGTTACTCAATATATGTTTAGATTCAGTGGATGAACTCTCGTGTGTTCTTTGCTTGATCAGAAGCTCCCCTGACCTTGAGCAATGAAAATCACGATGAGTAATGGACATGGTTATTTTAATCTACATTCTTCTATTTCCTGATTTAAACTAAAAAAAAACTTAAGATAACTAGTTTTCTATCATATTTCATAAATTATGAGTCGGGAAAATACTGATGCAAGTCCTATTCTAGACTTTCTAAAAGTGCAAGACTACTCAGATGTACTTTTAAATCAACTTTAGGAAATGAAGGTACTATCTATTACCGGCACAGTTTCTGAGATGACACTTGTTGGTCTCATAATCGAATTTTTGCAACACAAATGAAAAACCATAGAAATAATTGCAGAATCGAAGAACGCAAAGGAAATTTTTTTCGTCATTTGGACTCGGATGTTCAGCTTGAAGCCTACTCACCCGTTGAGCATCCACTACGTAGAT